>JANTPZ010011164.1:0-10100 GCA_025593235.1 Vachellia pachyceras | reverse complement strand
GAGGAAAGAGAAAAAAAAGAAAAAAAGTAGGAAAGAAAAAAAGAAAAAAGTATGAAAGATAAAACCTAAATTTAAAACCGAGATTTTGTAACCAAAATAGCTTTTCAAAAAATTTTTTGTATTTGAACAAAACCTAGATTTCAAAAAGTGATGGTAAACAAGCTATAATAGAATAGATAATCATTCGAATCCCTCCAGTCACGCATTCCTGGATATACTATTATTCCATTTCCAAATCTTTGTAGTTTTAATGCTTCTCAATCCCACGCATGTTGCAAGATCCAAAACCTGAGATGAAATAAGTTATACAGGTGAAAATCATATTTGGTCTCCTGATAACCCATTGCATAAATAAATATATAACATGTTCATCGTCTAAGTGTGTTTGTGTGAGTTAGATTGAAATTTATCTGACTTAATCAAATTACGTACTTGGGTCAACGACAACAAGAAGGCTAGCTAGCGTTTTGGAAGTCACACTTTAGATCTGAGGAATTGACGAAAAACAAATTCATGGCCATCGAAGCCAGGTTCCAGAGATTTTTGGCAGTATAACATGGACTACCTGGCTTTAGAATACTAGCTACAATCTATTCTCGAACAAATCTTGTTGATTATGTCGTTCAAAACACTCTCGTCTGTTGCTGGCTTTGCCACACACCATGTTTTCTGCAACACACACACACATATATATGATGATAACTTAATTATAATTAAGCTGATATACGTACGTAAGGCTTTAATTAATTTCATAGTGTCAACTTAGAGGTGTCAATTAAGAAATCCTTTTTCTTACTTTTTTCTGATGGCATTTGAGCTTCACCTGCAAACACAATAAGAGTATACAAGATTTTAAGTTAATGCTCTAATTCTGAAGACTTAAATATGATGTGTGTGTAACAACATGATTCATCTTGGATCTGGAGTACTGTATGATTAATAGATTAATTATCGGTTTGGCCAGGTGACACCACAATCTTTTCATGATTCAAATGGCAGACAGTTAATTGTTTTAATCAGCATGAATGCTTGAAGATTGTTACATTGCCAAGATCAAGTTTAATTTTCCAAGTAACTAAATTCATGTTGATATAGTATATATATAATAGACATGTAATCAATATACAAAAGTAAGAGAGGCTTGTATATATGATAAAACTCACCACCAGGATAAGTGCAGGTTTTAGAGTAGCCTACAAAATAAGAAAGAAGACATTAATTCAAGTCAAAATCATATTATCATTATCAATATCAATAATATATAACGAATCCTAATAGAACTATACACCCCAAAAACTAACTATTAGAGCTGTGGAATTTAGGGGCTTATAATACTCCTTAGTCGAAGCAAGCACCCTGTGTGGGACTTGGCACATAATAATTAGGGTTGAAAAGTATGCGGCTTAGTTACGTACTGGGATCGGATGAGGCTATAAGAGCAGTGTTTTTGAAGTCACAGTTATGAAGCTGTTTTCCATTGTTTTGATGGTATTGATTCATGGCGAATGAGGCAAGATGAGCCTTTGGATCTGGATAAAGAGCAAGAACCTAGATTGCTACAGTTCACATGGGGTTGGGAACAAGCGTAATCCAAATCTGCTTGCAGTTCTTCTTCACTTAAAGATGGCTTAGCCACACACCAACTTATCGGTACATATATACCACACGCACCTTAAACATC
Source organism: Vachellia pachyceras (assembly GCA_025593235.1). Lineage (NCBI taxonomy): Eukaryota > Viridiplantae > Streptophyta > Magnoliopsida > Fabales > Fabaceae > Vachellia > Vachellia pachyceras. The sequence goes on along the minus strand of JANTPZ010011164.1, from coordinate 8,419 downwards.
TCAATTCAAATTTAATAGAAATTTGGAAGATCATGCGTGGACATAACATAATGCTACAATATTATTACGGTACTTAACTCCGTGTTTGATTATATATATTAGCTTAGCATTTACTGTTGTTCCCTTGATGCACCTGCAATCAAGTTCATGTGTAATAATATCAATCAATATTGGAAGATAAAGAAAGATAATGATGCCGCAGAAAGTTGAGTGTTGAGAAATGAAAAGGAATAAATGACATGAATATGAGGAACCAGAATTGAAGGAGAGAAAGAGAAGGGAGAGGAAAATGTGAGTGAAGGAGAAGGAGAACGGCGGCGGCGGCGGCGGCGGCGGCGGTGGTGGTGGTGGTGTGGACATAATGGCTTTATGATTCTGAGCATCTGATCATATTTTAAGACTCGTATTTTCATGAGATGATGAAGATGGAGAAGGAGGGATGCCACATTTATAAAGCTCGTTAGAATTGATATTTCCACCACCCATGTGGATATGGCCGCAACCAAATTACTCATCGTATTTATAAGTCCCTTCTAACATATTTTAAATAGAAAAAAAACATTAAACTTCATTAACTTTATTTTAAAATTCAACAAATTTTGCAATTTATCTCTATTTAATATACTTTACGCCTCATTTAAACAAATTCCACATGATAAATGAAAAGTAAAATTGTGCATTCATGTAAAAATAATTTAATAATGTTACTCATAAATATATATGATCAAAAAATTTCTTCTCCCTTTACCTAATAAATAAGACCATAGGAGTATAAATTTTGAAAAATAGTTAAGGTGCATCCAACACCCTAAATTGTTAAATGCAAAATTACACTAAAAAATATTTTAAGATGTTAGATGCATTAAGAAAATATTTCATGGTACTAAATATACATGTAAAAATACTTTAGGTGATGAATATATATATATATATATATCACTTCATTTGATATGATAAAGATTAAAGAAACAACGAAGATGGAATTTCCTAAAAATTAGTGGTATTATTGTTTGATTGGCTTACCTCAAAATATATGGAGATTGAGAACTCGGACATTCACAAGTAGTAAATGAAATATCAATCAATTGGCTGTTGTCCATCAGTTATAAGCTTTATTTCATGCCTTAATTTTATTTATCCTTTTGTCTTCTAATATTCAAGTCACATTTAATTATGGAGATCATAGTGGACTTCTCTTTAATCTGAAGGACTATCACTAAGTTCTTTTTACCCTTGTATGTGCGCTGACGCGTCATTGAAATTTATCAAACATCTCATTTACGTCCTCGGTCCTCTCTCCCTCTCTTTTAAATAAAGATGTAATAAAAAGGAAAAAAATAATATAAGTAGCTGATTCAAAACCTGATGAAATTATAATGACTGCCAGATTAATTTTTATTTATATGATGGTTATATTTAAATGATGTATAGGACCCGTTTGGGGACGCAATAGATATTGTACTAAAAAAATAATGTATATTTAAATCCTACAAACACTGAACCAAACAGATTAAATTGATACATTAAGTTATAAATTAGGAACTGTTGTGTAGGGCTTCTTCTCATTGAAGGAGCCCTTGGAAAAAATTGGCGTGTGCCGTTAAGAGGAGAGCACACGGTATTCTTTAGTAAAAGGTGAAAGAATAGTTCGCATTGTGCTCACCTCACGGCTGCGTACCCTTTTAACGCAAGAGCACTTGCCTTTTATAGGTTGTCTCCAGTGAGTAGCATCTTCCAATGCTCAATGTGGGATTCTGTGTGGTGTGGCTGCTTTCACTGCTCTATACTCTATCATCAACCTCTCTCATCTTCTCACGAGAAAGATACGGATCAAACTAAAATACTTCTTTGATAATTTATTAACGTTCTCATGCTACCTAGTTCTTATCTCATTACAATTTCTCATAGCAAGTCAAAACAAAACCACTCATAAGCCTCTTCACCACCTGTAACTGCAAACTACATAACCTGCAATTCGATAAACCATGACGAGATGAAACATCTCATTATATGATACTTTTAGATCCAAAGTGTGTGTGTGTGTGTGAGAGAGAGAGAGAGACTGAGAGAGAAGGGTTGGTACGAACTGGGATCAGTGAGAACGAGTAGACCAGTGTTTCTGAAATCACAGTCTCGAGATCGGCCCAATTAAAGTGTGGAAGTAGACGTTCATAGCAAAAGAGGCATGGTTCCGCAATGTGTTTGGGTTGAAGCATGCGTTGCCCTGTTGAATATCTGAACAGTCCAATCTTGTACACGTACACATAATCTATGTTGGCTCTCAATGCTGCTTCATAATTTGCCGCACACCGTAATTCTGTGTTCATATCACCATAAGAGGTATGATTTCATAAAGCATCCAACAAAGTTATTCTAGCTAGATACCATACGAATCTATTTGATTGGTGCCTTCCAACGTTGATCATTTTAGTGCAGATTCAATTAATGCTCATTGCAAGGATGAAGATCACATGCTTATGCTTTTTTCCCACATAGACATGCTAGATATCTTCCTATTTGATATTATCATATTCAAAGTATGGTTAGACACTAGATATAGATACAGGTAAATCTCATGTATCAAGAATTGAAAACTTAATTCATTATATTGTCATTGATTAGTTCCTAACCCTTATTGTTATGCAACTGAGTTGAATTTAGTGTAAGTAGTTAATTCCTCACAACGTGATGAATCAATATTCGAAATCCTACTTGGGAAAGAATTCACATTTAGTGTCTAATAATGTCTCGAAATGAATTGTCTCTGATAAGAGTAAGATGATATATATGTGTTTAACAAAAAAAATTTATTGTTCCACCAATAAGGGTTGGTCTATTGAAAGTAGGTAGTCCCTCACAACATGACAAATCAATATTCAAATCCCATAGAGACAAGTTCTCATATTGAGTGTTTGACAGTGTCTCGAATAGAATTGCTTCCAATACAAACATACACGTGTTTTTAGTGAAAAAAAATCTATTGTTCTACCTTTATTCATCAAGCAAATCTTAAATATCAGTCAACCATGTGAAATTCTATTTTTAATAGATTTTTTTGGATCTATTCCCAAAGATTACTGCCTCTCCATTAACTGGCAAGAACACTTGCACCATCATTTTCAAATCACGGATTAGTGGCAGAACCAAGAAAAAAAAACAAAAGCATTATAAATTACAAATTACAGATAAAAATGTTTTCCCCAAAAAACTAAGAAAAATTTATCATGATTCGTAAGTTGAAATTGTTGTAGGGTCATTACCTAGGAGAGAGCATTGAAACAGAACAATTGTCCACAGTTGAGCAACAGGATTCATTAGTTTCTCCTATCTAAGCAGTTCTATGGTATGAGTTATCTAAGTTCGGTTTTCTTAATAAATAAGGATGATGATGGTTACTAAATGGCTGAATTATAAGTAGGGCACTTATTTCACAATGAATGAATCGCTATTATGCAATGTATATACTTTTAATGCATTAAATGCTATAATTATACTTTTTGTCCTATCTCATTAAAAATAACAAAATAAAATTATAAAAATATTTTTATATTTAAAAATAAAAATAATTAAATACAGTTATTATGATATACTAACCAATTATATTTTCGATTTTTCATTCATGGAAAAAAATTTCAGCAACCCTTCGTGATAAAGAATCAATAACTTAATTTTAAAAGATCCTCAATTATTTATTACGTACTTGGATTATTGGTTACATTGTTTTGTCTTCAATATATATAAAGGCAATGTTGGGCATTTGGTCAAGTAATATTCATCAACATACAGCATAAAGCTAACCATAATAGTTATACAAAACAGGATAAAAATTTCTTTTAACTTTTGCAATTAGTATAACCAATATTTTGTTAAGACCCAACTCAATTTCATGATTTTCATATATGTATAATGGAATTTTTTTTAATTTGGGACCTGTCCGTAATTTTTTTATCCTTCTATCAAGCCATACACAAGATGTGATTAAAATTTGAGATTTCTTGAATATAGTCACTGGTGCGAGGCACAGGATGTTAATTAAATTTTGCATAAGTACCACCACATAATGTAAGAACTGTTGGAGAATATATTATAAAAAAAAAAATTAAAGTACTCAAATTGAACTATATATATATATATATAGAGTTTCAATTCAACAACTTAAAACCCAGAAAAAAACTGCAACAGAAACTAGAAAGAAACTAATAACAACAATCAAATAAAACAGACTCCAGAACGACATTATCGCCGCTATTCATATTTGCAGTTCCCGTAACCTGCAAGATCAAATCAAACCAATTCAGAATCCAAGAATCACACACATCTAATATACTATAATCCACAAAGCCTTCCAAATTAGTAGTACAGTCTTGTTCATACTGAATAACACAAAACAAGAAGACTTACTGGGATCAGTGACAACAGTAAGAGCAGATCCACGGAAGTCACAGTTCCAATAGTTCCTTCCCGCAGAGACATAGTATTGATTCATCACAGCAGAAGCATGGTTCGTAACTGTGATGGGTTCATAACAGGGCCCTCCTTCTTCTATCATCTTGCAGTAATCACCCAAATTGTTGCATGCGTATTCTATGTTTGATTTGAGTTCTGCTTCGCTCGCTGAAGGCTTCGCCACGCACCAAGTCTTCTCGTATTCCTGCAATATTTATATTCATCGACATTACAAAGCTATTTAAGACTCACATTTTATATTTTGATGAACAGTTTTAACTCAAAGGAAGTTTCAGTTTTTCTTACCAGTCCTTTGGCTACCTTCCAGTTTCCTCCTGCATAATATAAGTAAATGCATGGTCAAATAGTAAAAGCTAGAGTAGAACCAGTACAGTTTGGGATTAAGGAGAAATCTTTGATGAAGATTTGGAAAGATGATATCAAGGATTATTAGTTCGGGCCAAAAGCAGAAGATTCAGAAAACTGGCAATAAATTAAATAAACTTTTCCATGGGATGACAATTTAAATTAAACCCACGCATGCATAAACTAACATCAGATTGATGACTTACCATGGTTGAAAGAGAAGATGAGAAGTAAAAGGAAGTGAAAATGAAGTGAGCCGCATGATCTAGCCATGGTCATGTGGGATTTGCTTTGATCGCTTGAAAAGTTCAGACTTCAGAGTACAGAAACCAATCGGTTCTTTCTTCTTTTCTCTGGAAAAAAAAATAGACTGAATTTTGTTATTCCTTTAGTTCCGTGTGTTATGCTTCAAAGGTCAAAGCATGTTATATAGCAGTATGAAAATTCATTCACAGAGAGAGAGAGAGAGAGTAAATGTGTTGGAATTTATTGAGTCATTTATGTGAGAAATCAATTAGCGTGGAAGGTGAAACGCTTTTTTGTGAAAAAGTTCAAAGCTTTCCATACATGAATATGGTAATCTTAAGGGACAATTACATTCAAATATATCTTGATTTGATGAAAATGACGTTATTTATACATATTAAAAGATAAGTTTCATTTAAGATTATCCAAATCTGTCAAATTGAATCCCCTAAACGTGTGAGTAGAAGAGTAACCGATGGGTTACAAAATGTGTGACTTCGAAGAATTAATTGATTTTAATATATATATATATATATATTGCAATCATATTAGTTTTTTAATTTGGCTAAAGTATACTATTAGTCCTTTATGTTTGCGTCAGGTTTCACTTTAATCCTTTAAGTTTAAAAAGTGCAATTTTAGTCCTTCAAACTTAACGTTGTTTCTCTATGATTGAAACTTTTATCAAAAAGTTTGAATCTTCAATTTCTTCGCACGTTTCATTGTTTCCACTTCCCATGCCTCCTCATCTTAACTACTTAAACTAATAGAGAAATAGGTAACAAATCTCTTCGAAAGCATGCATCAATAATTTTTTTCTTCCATTTCTTTTTTTATGTTCCCTTGGCTGCTCTTCGAAATTATTTTTTAAACAATGATAATTCCTCTTTTCACTCAAAATAGACACAGCTTGGTAATAAGTAAGGTTGCTGATTATTTTCTGTGATGGTTATTTGTTCTACATTTTAATTTCAATAAAAGTTAGTAGATGTATATTATCACCTGACAGTTTGGCCGAGTGGTCTAAGGCGCCAGATTTAGGCTCTGGTCCGAAAGGGCGTGGGTTCAAATCCCACAGCTGTCATTTTCGGTTTTTTTATTTTTTTGCCATTTTAAACAGCATTTGAGTTTAAATCCATCAGACCAATTCTTAATGAACAAATCCCAAAAAGTTCCATAGCAAGATGACACTACATGACCATAATCTCCCAAACACATCATCTTCAACAAATCAAGCTCAGAACAATCATAGTTCAAGATCATATACATCCGTAAATTGAGCTGTGAGCAGTGTCCCAACCGTAGTCACCCAGGAACTCACCAGTCAAGTAGGATGGGTGCTGACCGGAGAATGGGCCCAAGTACTTAACATTGTCTGGGCTACCATGGGCTTCCAGAGGAAACAGGCTTGGCCGTCGTTAACATTGGGCTTAGATGGGCTTATATATGGCTTGAAAAGAGAAGATGTTATTTTCTTACGTGATCCAATATCAAAATTTCAAACGCTCGTTTTTGAAAGCCTGGATTTTGTTGGTCCACTTATCATGTACTGGTTGTTTTCTCAGATCAAATATCTTGAGCAATAATAAAAGGGGAGATTTACTATTTGGTCCCATATAGTGAAGATATTTAGTAAATGGTCCCAAAGTTTAAAATATTTAAAAAATGGTCCCATTGACAACACGAGGTGTTGTCAATACAGCACATGGGGTTGTCACTTGACAACCCCTGACACACCATGTGCTGTATTGACAACACTGAGATCATTTTTTAAATATTTTAAATTTTGAGACCATTTGATAAATAAATCCCTTATGTGGGATCAAACAATAAATTTCCCTTAATTTAATGACAGAGAGCCCAAAAAGGAACATCTTTTCACACGAGATGACTGGGAAAGAGATGTTATTGAGGAGTGAAGCAGTAACATATGTGTGCTTTTTCAGTGAAAGCGTCTTTCCTCGTAAAAAGCACAGGCTTAAAGCAAGGCTTTATGATCCGAACTTTCCTCAGGTCAATTTTTTTTTTCTTTTTTACTTTTTGCAAGAAAGAAAGGTTTTGAAAAAGTCCCTCCAAAGCCCCCTGTCAGCTTTGCCTGCTCACAACTGCACTTTGAAGAGCATCCCCCCAATTATGACTTTGCTTGCCCCATTCAACAACCATCACCACCACCTTGACTTTGACCTTCACCAAGCTCATCTCCCAATTTCTACTTCACTATATATATCAATTGAACTCTTCCCGAGATCGATATTTTCCAAAACAAAAAAACTCGCCAACCCTGCACTCCAACGCTAACTTGGATTTTATAGAAAATATTCGATTCGGGAGGAGAAAGAAGGCGCACGGGGAACAGATATATATACACATACATATACACATGCATGGGCATTGTGCAACATGCTACAGATCTCTATATGGCAGTACCACTTCTAGTTTTGAATCATGTGAATGGTAAATAAAAGGTTCAAACATTGTCCCAACTTTACCATTTTTCTTGGTTGTAGAGGCGCTAACGCCAAGAATAATCGGTTCTCAAAGATCAAACTACACACTACATTTCGATCCATCAAGGACGACATTAAGAACTAGTAAAGCTATAAAATTGGTTTCCAACATCCTTAACAAAAGGACTAAAAGACAGCAACCGGCAGAGTATATTGGGAATTAACACTAGTCTGATCTATCTCCATCAGTGCTTTCCAAGGGCTGGGCCATTTCTGGGAGAGGATGAGGAGAGGCAACCATTATTAGAGGCAATTGAAACGCCAGTCCCGTTACCCCAGCATGGAGCTGCCACAAATTGTACAGGAATGTTTGGTGAGGCAATATTATTCTCAGCATACCACTGAACTGGTGGAAACACCCATGGAGCAGCAGGATAACATCGTACACCGTTTGATGTGTTCATCAGATTCGACACGCCTCTGTTCCATTGCACTGCTCTTTCAGAACCTTCATTGTTGGCCACAGAAGATCCACACCCAGATGCCTCCTCCCAATTTCCAAGATTCAGAATTGAGCTCGCGGATTCAGAAACAGGGGCTTCTGGGCCAAATCTCAGTACGGTGCTTGTATTATCTCCTGCTGCTGGCTTGAAACCAGATGAGGAGGATTCAAGAGTTGCGAAACGTTGGTGAGAAGAAGATGAGTCTGTGTTTTGGGTTGGAACCGGAATGCCTTCGGAGGATACTGCAGTGTGGCGATGGTATGGTGAGGATAGTTGTCTGTTCCTTCGTCTTCCGGCACCAACTGGGACGTTTCTCATCGCTCCGCCGGCGGTCCAGTATCTGTGGCAGCACTTGCAGAAATGTCGAGGTTGATTCACGTTGTAGTTATTAAAATAACAGAACTTAGTGTC
>JANTPZ010011160.1:0-11019 GCA_025593235.1 Vachellia pachyceras | reverse complement strand
ATTTTAATTTATCAACAATTTTGAGTCTATTGAGTCTGGCAAAAGGAGTCTATTTGAATATTGATTAGAGGTATATTTATTATTTAATGCACATCCAACGAGGGAAAAATTGTGCGTAGCAGAATAACAGTATTTATATTTTAATTCAATTTAATTACTTCATATTTAATCCCTTGAATTTATCTATTATCTACTACTTTTATTCAGTTAAATACTTAAACAAAATATATTCCCTTTTAAAGTCATTTCAAGTGTAATGTTGAATCATCAATTTGTTTTCATCTCATTTTCATTTTTATACCGTCTATGTGCTTGTTTGGTAAGGTCCTTGGGAAAATGGATTTTACAGATTTCGAGGTATTTTGGGAATTTCGAGATGGTTTTACGGATTTCAAGATGGTTTTTATAGATTTCAAGATGGTTTTTACAGATTTCGAGATGGTTTTGTCTCGGCTTACGTGCACCGTTTGGGAAAATGGCTTTCCAAACAGGCACTATACAGTTGAACGCTTAAGTGCTTGTTTGGCAACCTCGTTACCAAAACGGTACACGTAAATCGAGATAAAACCATCTTAAAATCTATAAAAACCATTTCGAAATCTATAAAAACCATCTTGAAATCTGTAAAACCATCTTGAAATCTATAAAATGCCTCAGAATCTGTAAAATCCATTCTCCCAACAGAGTTCCCAAACACATACTAAACCATCATACTGTTACCAAAAAAACTAAACAGTACAAGATGACCCGTGATTCAAACCTCAGTCCAAAGTGTGGTCCACCCAAGTGGCTCAAAATACAAACTTTGATGCGTATGTATGAAGAATAAAAATCATGGGAATGACCAGTAACAACCACTAACAAGAGTCGCTCTCAAATAAAATAGGGCACGTGATGCCATGGACCCCCAAAACTCACTCATTTTAACTCCATAGGCGCGCATAACTTGAGTGTTGAAATAAACAAGGATACTATAAACCAACATGAACTACCATATGGATGTCAATATTTGAAGGCAGAAAATCTTGCAACACGAATCACTCTAAATACAATAAAATGTGTAATTTTGGCTTCACACATGAGGCTCCTCTAACTATTGTTAATGGATACGTTGTTGTGGCCTAAAAAGGGGAAAAAAAACTAATTGTCAGTGGCGGAGTGAGCAGTGAACAACTATGAAGCAGAAACTGATGAAGACAACTTCTGTTGGGGTGCCACGCCAAGCCAAGCCTTCATCATGTCATATGTAGTGAAACTAATTGCCGCTGATGGAACAATCTGACATCATAGCAAGCTACGTTAGTCAAACAGGCAAGGTGGCCAAACCAAACACAAAAATTGCAAATTCAACCAAGGGTTAGCCTGCAATCCTACGAGCGACATGTTATGATGAGCTTAGGTATCTTCACCAACTAGACACGAGGGCGATGCTATGGAAAACTCAAACTAGGATTCTTATGCTTGTCTAGAAATTATCCTTTATCGGATAAAAGAATATGCATCTCTCGATAACTGTAAGAATCCAAATGATTCTACTTTTAAGGAACAGGAGAGAACCACCGAATGGTAAGGCATTATTATTGAGTATTAACCAGTTAGGCCCAAATCATTATTTTCGATGCCTGAGACTACATGCGGGCAGATGAAACCAGCATGGCCCAGTATATTACTTGTGTCGCTCTGTGCTGAACCAAGCTTCCCCATAATATAAGATTCATTTGTTACCCAGCCTAATAGCCGCTTTTGGGAAATATTAGATCCTAAAGATTTGATGCCACAACACTGTCCAAATTCATAACCCACTTCATTTAACTAATAAACTCAGCTTCATGAATTCTAATTCATACCAAAGCTTTGTACACTCCCTCGCAACAGAGATCAGATCAGTCAATACCATAAATATTGGGATATCAATCTATCCCAGATTTTGGGGAATTAGGGACAAAACAATTACCCATTAATTAACAAAAAAAAATCCATATGTATAGGAAATTTGCCTGCCAAGAATGCATTTGGCAGTGCTTCATGCTACTGGTAGCTAAAAAATGTCGAAAAGATATATAAAAGAAGTTGGGTGAGTGGCGATTACCCTAATGTAGTTTATGCTTAGGCCCGCAAACAACTGCCTCCATCCTTGATTAGCAACAATAATCCTAATTCCCTCAAATGCATTCCTGTATCTGACATTACCATGAGCTGAATTCTGCAGGCTGCCAACCTGCACAAGCAAATATAAAATAAGGAAGGCTAAATAGAAATTCCTCTGTAAAGTTCCAAGACAGAAAACAGTGTTCCATAATCTAGAAGCTACCGAGGTAGCCAATAGCATAAGCCCTTCAGAATCAAATTTTAAACCACCACACATACACAACCAAAAAGAAAAAGTTCTACACTGATGATGCAGAGCTGTGATGACACACCTGCATCTGTCTCTTAACAACATCTAAAGGGTACGTTAAGGTCTGTCCAAACAAGCCAGCAAGAGCTCCACAAGTGAGGCGCAACAGAATGGACTTTTTATGTTCTTCAGGAACATGCGTCTTCAATTTCTCATACACGTAGAACTTCAAACCAGCATATGGAAGAATTCCAGTAAGGGTTGGTCCTAAAGAGGTTAAAAAAAGAGTAGCATGAATGGGCTGAAAAAATAAAATAAGGCAGAAAAATGCAAGAGACAATGACTGTGACATGCTATAAAGAAAGCATTATCCCTGGATGCATGCCTTCCAGCAGACAAAAGCATTCACTATCAATAGCCACGAATGCTTAACATGAAATGGACCAATAAAATTTTACGGCTAGATCCTGGAATGTACATACCTACACCTCTATAAAGTCCACGAACTCCCCCTTCCTTGTAGGCACTTGTGAGAACACTTTTAATTCCATAATGTGAAGCTCGAGAATGAACATCTTTGATACTTCCTCTTGTGTCTACTACCTATAATATTTTAACAAAGATGAGGTCGCATGTTTAAGGGGATTAAGTTGAAACAGATCTACTAACAGACTGTCCTTTATATGAATGCGTCTTTAAGCCAACATTCTTCAAGGTAATCTCTCAGTTCTCATTGTCTTGGGTCTTTTAACATGTTATTGAATGAAATGCTAGTCATAGTTGACTGTGTTAACTTTTATGAGATAAACCAAAGCCATATACATTTAAACCACAATATCAACTCGTGTCCTTTCTGATCTATTTTTTATCAAGTTAAAATTTTAACAAAGTCTATCCAGGCATGCTTTAAGTGTTCCCCAAACACCATGATACTTTGCTGAACTATTTTGAAAGTTAACACAATGTCTTTCTCGGTCAATACTTTTCTTTTCGTTTGAAGAAAAAAAGAAAAAAATGAGGTTTTAGAATATGAAACTGAATGGGTCAAATGCTAAAATGTTTAGTGGAGATTCCTACTTGATAAGCAAGTTTTGTACGGGCAAGGTCCAGAGGATATGTACATAAAGCTGAAGTGCCACCCGCTGCGGATCCAGCTAAAAGATCAATAACAGGACCTGATCCTAACATTGGACAATTATTCAAGATCCAACACTTGTACCGCTCATATGTCATAAAATGCAGGGCAGCATAAGGAATGATCCGGATAACACTTGCTCCATTTCCTCTGAAACCACCAAACAAGCATATGTGAACAATAATAGAGTACATGGGACCAAAGAAACATAAAAATGGTAGTAGACTAGAGGGAGCTCAGTGTTACTTGTATAATCCTGGCAAGCCTTCGTTCTTTATTAACTTGCTTAAAGATTGATAAACACCAAGAGAGTGAAATCCTCCTGTCCTTGTCTGTAGGTAAAATAAAAAGGAAAATTTAGGGGGGGGGGCTAAAGCAAAACATACTCCCACCAATCAATATACTATAGGAGAAGAAGGTACAAGTGGAGAAGCAATGAAAAACACACATTTATGCGTATGCCAATCAAACACAGACTCGCGCGCGCGCGATACCAAATAATGATATGCCTAAGGAATCAGCGTTTTATGGAGAAGAAAAAGAAGCTATATGTATTGAAGCAGGAAGTAATGAGTTCTAACCACTTTATCTACACCAAATTGCAAGCATATAATACAGATTATCTTCATCTATTACGCGTTACAAATAAGAATTTCCAGCTCTCCATACTATATGGAGGATAAAACATGTACAGGAACAATGGCGGTAAAATAGTTTAATACAATAATAAAGATGTTTTCATCATTGCACATTAAACTCAATTCAGTAATGAGATAAATACCTAAAATGATATAAAGAAGAAAAAAGGATGCTAGCTCAACCTGCCGGAGTATTTTGACCCGCTCCAGGGTGCAACAGCAGTCCTAGAAATTGCACCGGCAAACCCACCGGCAATTAACTCCTTGAAATACACAGGCATGCCATCGAGATTGGAATTCTTCCCCTTAAGTGACGCATTATCCACTAAACCAGCAACATTTGCCGATAGCGCAGACTCTTGGGATGAATCCATTCTTAATAACTCCGAATAAAATCGACAAATGTTACAAACCTGTCAACTTTACCCACTCTGCAGCTCGGAAAACTCTTTATTCCACCTTTGAATTGAAATACAGAGTGAGAAGTTTGTATGTTCAACGGGCAAATCGAATGGCCCGAGGACACTCAGGTATGAATTGGGTACGTTCACAAGCCGATCCTTTTCAGCAACGAATAGATACATCAACAGCTAAGAAGAAAAATGCTTGTATCCCAACAACTACGACAAGTGTGTCGCCAAAATAATAGACTGATCTCTTCGCGTCTTCGCGCCTTAAAGATTGAAGAATACCACAGTTCTTTGAATCTACGTCGATGCAACCAAAGCCGGCGTGAGAATGATCCGTAGCGTCGAAGTGTCAAGAAAAATAATCGGCAAGAAAGGTCATATGAGAAAATCCCCTTCAAATTATATAATGCGCGTACAAAATTGAACTACAGGCACTCCGCGTACGCCGATAGTCGAGTCCAAGAATGATGACGATTAGAAGAAAAGAGGTAGATTCAAAGTCAGTGAATGGAGACAACCGAGGAATGGATGATGGGCTCGGAGGAGAACAGGTATGAAGGAACATGAACGAGAAACAGATACCAGTCCTCCTCCTTCGAGAGAAAGATGACGTCTTTGGCTCTAACGCCTATCTTATAAGAAACCTAGCAAGCGATAGGATATGGAAGAGATGCAAATGTGAACGAAAGCTCCGATTATTTCGGGGAAGAGGAAGGAGTGATTCTGATTATGATGCGCCAGGCAAGCCAGTCAGCGAAAGCTTGATTTGCAATTTGACTACAAGCAAGCCCGGGAACTCCCTCGTCCCTGCATTTTGCACACTTCAAAATTCAAAATATAAAGCTATAAAAAAACTTAATTTAACATCCGTATATTTTTAGTTAATTTATTAATTTTACTTTTAATCATTAATTACTGTAATTTTGTTTTGTTAATAGTTAGTCTTTATATAAGAGTTAATGTTACTAACACATTATAATAAAAGCATTTAATTATAAAAAACACATGTCTATCAAATTGAAAGTTGGAGAAAAGTATAGGTACCAATAAATAAATGGGTCTTCTCTTCTCTTTACAAAAGTAGAATGAGAAACTCTTTGGAAAAAAAAAAGAGAAACTCTTGCCTACTATTACAGCACCATGTAACATATACCGGTATCGTTTGATAAATTGTCAAAAACATTTATACTCACGTTCAACAGTGTTTTTCCGTAAAACGAGATAATCTCCTCCATATATTTGTCTCGACTTATTTAAAAGTATTTATAAATATTTTTCTATCGTGTTGCTAAACGGATCCACTGTCCAATTAAAGGATGCCATGTCGGTACGTTTAAACTCATGCGTCAGCTGAAGTGGATGCTTTTTCATAAGAATTTTAATTCAGTAACTTTTTAACTAGAAAAACGTTACCCTTTCCCCTCGTCGGAAGAACTCTCTCTCTCAAGTAACACCTTTATCTTCTTTTCCGTGTGTTTAGAATATATTAGAAGAATGATTTTATATAAACCTACATGAGTGTGTGAGATAAATTTTATTTTAAGTCCCGATAACATAACATGATAGAGAAGCCAAACATGCACGGGCCAACAAGTCTCCCTCTTTCTCTTCTTTGTATCTGTTTCATCTTCATTCACAAACATAATCAGCTTTTGTTGGCTCTGCTTAACACACATTTCGTCGGCTATTTGACAACACATGCTGGATTAGTGAACATTATTTGGTAAAACATTTAAAAAAAATCATTTTAAGCCTAAAATGCATTTCAAGTTCAAAGTTAAAAAGAGAAAAAAGCTTATTCTTCCTAAAATGCATCAAAAATCGTTACTTGAACATTCTAAGTAACGATCTAAAACACTCCAAGTCACTGTATGAGATGCTATATGTTGGGATCTAAATATGAAGATTTCAATTCTTGAACTGGGACACCATAAATCATGACCTAAACATATTAAGTCGTAACTTAAGATATTCTTACAGCTTATCCTTTTACTCTTTTCCTAATCTTATCACAATATAAAATAATATATTATTTAATTATATTCATTTTCTTTTAAATTAATTTTATAACTTTTTTCATTTTCTATTATACAATATGGACAAAAATAATTTTTCAAAACGTGTTCGGACTAAAATTCACTCTCCTAAGCGTTATTCATACGGGTTAACAATCAAAGAAACCGTGGGAAAATGAGGATTGCAAAGTTGGAAATATTCTAAAACAATCTTTTTAATGATATTCTAAAACCATTTCAAGCATGGACAATAATAAATTCACTAAAAGAATAGAAAAGGATAGTATTTTCCACGTTGCATGAGCCCGAACATTTTTCTAAATTATTTTTTTTTTCTTTCAATTTTTTCTATAAAATTATATAATTATATGATTCACTTCTCAAGAATAAATTTTCAACAATTTTTTAAAATTAAAATTTAACATCATTTTTTTCTTCATAAAAAATTAGGATAATTAAGAAAAAACATAAAATATATATTTTTTAAAATAAAAAATGGGTTAGGTGGATTGACCTGCAACTTGCGGAGTCAACCAACTTAACCTTCGGATTAATGGGTTGATTGCTTTGCGGGTTGGGTTGTCATTTACCAGCCCAAATCTGGTGCTTGGAAGCCGGTCCGTTTTACACCTCTAACCGTTGGGTTGAAGATTTCCACCATGGCTCTACCACGAGATGTAGCCGTCCTCTCAGATACACAGTGCAGACTGGAATGAACAGTGAAGAAGAAACCATGAAATCAACAGTTAGTCCAGAAGTTATTTGCTTCTAACTGGGCAGAGTTTATTCAGGGTGATTCATTCTTCCCAAGGCCTAGAGTTAGATTACATAAGAAGGAAGACATTTAATGCCAGAATTTGAACTTCAACTTAGATCTACCAGCCTAGTTATATATATATATACAGAAAAATATTTAGAGATAATATAACAGTTCGATTCAACGAACCGATAATCTCCCACAATATGTCGTTGTCACCATTATCATCCTCCTCACCATGAACATTTCCTACACTCCGCTCCGAGAATATTTTATTCTTTCCCACTTGGCCCCTGAAATCTCGCCACAATCCATGAGTCTCTAAGCATTGAACCCTCCTCCTCAGTTCATCCAATTCTCTCTCCATCAGAACGAGCTTATCTTTCAGTTTCATGTTCTCTTCTTCCAATCGAGCAATACGCGAGTCCTGTTTATCTACCCGATTCTCCAAAACATTGGTCTGATCATCAGTTCGGAAATTTGGGCACATCATTTCAATTCTACTCAGATCATGGTATAATCTCTTCTCAACTTCAACTCGTTCTTCTACATCGCAGTCACTAGTGCCGCCACCGCCACCACCACCATTATCTTTACAGTGGATTTGTTGTTCTCCATACTTGAAAGTTACTGAATATTACTAAGAAAAAGCCTCCCACATCAGCTGACACATGGTTTTAAACTTATGACATGACATCCTTTAATTGGACAGAGTATATGTTACATGGTGCTCCAGCAGCACGCTAGAATTTCTCAGGTAGAATTATACAGCGGGAACATTAGCCGGTGTGTTTGAGAATAAGAGAGGATCTAACGGATTCTAAAAAGTATTTAAATAATCCAAAATTTTTTATATATTTTAAAATGATTTTTACATATTTCAAAATGTTTTTGTCTTGTTTTGCATACATCGTTGGGAAGATGTTCTTCCCAAAGATG
The DNA here is from genome assembly GCA_025593235.1 of Vachellia pachyceras. Taxonomy (NCBI): domain Eukaryota; kingdom Viridiplantae; phylum Streptophyta; class Magnoliopsida; order Fabales; family Fabaceae; genus Vachellia; species Vachellia pachyceras. The sequence goes on along the minus strand of JANTPZ010011160.1, from coordinate 2,787 downwards.
CACTATTGGAAATGAGGATAAAAAATTCTATATGTTACCCACATATGACATAACAGTATATCATTAAGTTTTGTATAAAAAATCATATCATTAATATATCATTTAATTACTATTATCATTGGCGTTTATCCATTTATCTTGGTTAAAACAAAAAATAAACTTATTTCATTTCTCAGTGGAATTTGTTCCATGAGCCAGCCCAAAGTGACAGACAAAATATTACCACATACATAGACAGCGCCAAAAATTAAAAACATTCTGATAGATTAAAAACATATAAAAATGCAATATATATATATTATATTAATTGAGGAAGTTCTATTTGAAGCATCACTGTACATTAAATGTTGACAAATCTCATCATGGGGATTTGACCATTTGTTCACCCCATTGTAATGATTAAACATTTCTACCAAATTTAATTCTGTTGATTGTCTTTAATCAATTTTAACTAATATTTTGAATTATAAAATTTGGTTATTTGAGGTTTATAAAAAATGTTGGAAGGGTGAGTATTGTTTCTGTAGGCTCTTAGGCTTATGGTTAAATTTTTATATGTTTTTAAATTGTTTTATGAAGCCCATGACCGCCCAGATTTTAAAAAGGTTTGAGTAAAGTTAATCTGTCCTTCTCCCCCTTCTGCATCACTTTACATTATAGTATTCTTATTTGAAAAATCTTATTTATTTTTCAAAAATATGTTTAACAGTGTTTTTTTATAAAACAAGATAATATACTCCACATATTTACCTTGACTTACGTAAAAAAACTTCTCTATCGTGTTCTCAAACCGGGATAATATTTCACTCCCAGAGAATTTTGACGGTACATCTATCTTGACTCTTGAAAATATTTAATGGTACAATTGGAGCATTGTTAATTACTTCATCATCTTCACAAGAAAGGGACGGGCTGCAGGTATGGAAAATCCTTCACAAACTCTCAGATGCGTCTCCACCACCACACCTCACATCTCTCTCTCTCTCTCTCTCTCTCTCTGTACCTTCTCTTTTCGCTTCCCGTTCCCCCCAAAATCCCTAGGTGCGTAAGGTAAGAGTTCTTTTTTTTTCTTTGGGTTTGATATACTAATTTTCAAGGGACTGATCGGAGCCTCTCTGGTCCTTTTCGTTCGTTTGATTTCCTGGAAGATTAAATTGAAAGAGAAATGCAGTTTTGCGTTTCCATGCTCGTTTACTGGTTATGCAGTAGGCTTTGTTATCGTTGAAAAATGGTTTTCCTACCAAATCTGGAGATATCAAATATCAATTTCTCAAAGCAATTGAAGAATAAGACACGGAAGGTGATCAGTGAGTGTTGGAATCAATGAAGAAATGCTAGTGCTGAAGATTTTTGATGCCGTAGCTCCTGTACTTCTTGATTGCAGCTGCACCACCTGCGTTCCCTTGCCACCCACCTCTTCCTCAGATGGGAGCCTTCAATGACTCAATGGTATGGACAAGGACAAAAGAATAATTGACCTTCGTTAATAATTGCTCCCTTTTTAATATCCCATAAGCAAAATTGCAACACTGTATATTTTAACGCATTGGATGTATCTCTAAAATTATTTTGGGGGTGTTGGGTCCACATTTACCCCATTGTGTGTGTTTGGGAATCCGTTGGAAGATATGAATTTATGAATTTCAAGAAACATTTACAGAATTTAAAAAAAAAATTATGAATTTTGAAATGATTTTGTCTTGATTTACATTTACAGTTGGTAATAAGTTATTCCCAAATATGCACAATTGTATATTAAGCACAGAAGGTATACAAGTGTTTAGTTTAGTCCTGTGCGTTCAACAACACTAATTGATCTTACGTTTCAAATTTATATGTTTTTCAGAGTATCATTGTTTATTGCACAGGTAAGAAGGTTTTGGTCATGTGTGGTTGTTGCAAAGCACAATTGGTTATATAAAGTGTCAATCAATGTTTTAAACATGATTGTTTTTATTACAATGATACCTGTGTTTAAGAGGAAACGGATATTTCAAATAAACTAATTAACACACATTCGGAATAAACATAAATATGTAACTTAACGAATTAATTATTTACTTCTTGAAAGTTAATGACCCAGTAGATTTAGTGTGTGTTTAAAAATCCGCCGGGAGAAATGAGTTCACAGCTTTCGAGATAATTTTTTGGATTTTAAGTTGGTTTTATAGATTTTGAGATGATTTTTATAAATTTCGAAATTATTTTTACAGATTTTAAGATGGTTTTACCTTGGTTTACGTGTACCGCTTGGGAAACGGTGTTCCCAAACAAGCACTTAAGGTCTACAGTGAATGTCTTGTGTGCACGGAAACTGTATGTGAAATTAAAATCACATTGTCCACGAGCATATATGCGCAGATACACCCAACATCCTTTTCTGATTATAAATATGTTACCTTTAATTTGTTGCTGCACTGTGGGCGGCTTAGTGGTAATTTGATTTTGTGTTTTAAAATGTTTTTTAAGAGGAAAGGTAATATTGAACTCTCTAATGAGTATTTATTTAATTCGACAGCTCTTAGTTGCCATTCTTTTCGCATTATGAAGATTTGAATCCTCAAATCCTACTCTCATAACCCCGTCACAATCTCACGACTTGATCTGATCAAACCTTGTAGGATGATGGCTTAATTTTTATTTTCTTTTGTGTTGAGTAAACACGCTGCATATGCTATTAGGCTTGTTTGGTTAGCTCGTTTAGGCAACTAAAATTCATTCCTACGCTTACCGAGACAAAATTCCTCTCACATATTTACTTCGAAATCAGTGTTCGTTCTCCCAATG
>JANTPZ010011150.1:0-10201 GCA_025593235.1 Vachellia pachyceras | reverse complement strand
TTAAAAGAAATTATGTTGAGCTCAATAAGTTGAATATTTCCTATTTATGTCATAACCCACTCATTTACGGTTTGAACTTAAAACCTTAAGTTTTTTTTAAAAAAAAAAAGTCTAAAAAGGAAGTGTTTAATGTAATTTGCATTGCAAGGTGGACAAGTGGGATAATTTAATGAAATAATAATATAATTTTTGAATAAAAATTTGTTTGAATACCACACAAATTTTATCAACATCGATCGTAAGCATCGCAATCTCTTAATGCTCACTGCCCATATCTCTGATCGATATGTCTATTGTCAATTTATTAGCGGTATATAATATAAAAATTAAATGGGCTTGATGAATTTTATGTATTATTTTTTTAAAAAAATTTCAATAAAATAAAAAGGGAAAAAAGTGACACTCGCCAGCTTGCCTCGTCAGGTCCGGGCTGCCAGAGGTTGGGCTGCACAGCCCGAGACAGTGCAACTCGCGGGCTGATATGGGTTGGCCCGCAATCCAGCAGGCCGGCCCGTTGCCCAGCTCTACAAAAATGTTAATAAAGACTTGTGTTAAGGAAATGACGTGCATGTTTGAGAATATGTTAGGAGAACGATTTTCTAGACTTCAAGACAAATGTATGAGAAGTGTTTTATTTCGACTTACGTATAATGTGATTAGGAATTAATTCTCAGGATACGCACAATGTTGATGTTGATGAAGATTGTTGTACCAAACAAAAAGAGAAGGAAGAAAGTAGAGGACGGCAACAGAGGTGAATTTGGAATCCAAACAAGTTGTCAATGGCATCCATCTCCCCTTGCCTTCATGTTGATGCTCTGCCACGTCACAACGGGCGGCTATGATGGCTGGCGGTTCCTTCTGGGCCCACTCTAAACCGACCACCCTTCAAAGTCTTGCTGTACTTTATCGCCACCCACCTTCTCTTCTTCCTGTTTTTCTTTTTGTCAAAACCCACCTTCTCATTTTTTTTAGAGTTTAAAAAGGATAAATGATTATTTAAGTGTTGGTCTTTCCATTTAACCCTCATTTTAATTTTGATCTTTTTAAGGGGTAAACTAATCTTATTTTTATTAGATTATAGATATCAGTATTTTAAATAAAATGAAAGTCGAGGGATCAAATCCATAGATTTTAAATTCAAGAGATTAAAATCAAAATAAGGGTAAAATTTAGTACAAAAGATTGTATTAACTCAAAGATAAATTCAATGATGATATTGATTATTTTCTCCATAATTACTTTACATGACTTGTACATTTATATATATATATAATCTAATGATATATAAATATTTTGTAATATTTACCATTTAAAGTCTGTTTAATGGTAAAAAACTACTTTTTCAATATAGTTTACAATCTATAAAGTAAACGTATGAGAAACATTTTGTCTTGACTTGTTTAAACGTGCTTTCAAACAGTCACTATTTAGTTTACTTAATCTCTTAAAAGAAAAGTAATTTGAGACATAGATATAGTATAAATTATGAAAAATAGTCAAAATATTCATAACTTACAAATTGAAATAGTATGATTAATGTCGATATATCTACTGGCTAAATTAATTTCTACATGATGAGATATTGATAATTAGATAGATCATTGTATTTAAGAGTTGGTTTGAGAATTTTTGAGTTGGAAATTATATTTTTATTAAATTTTTAAAAATAAATGAAATAAATTTTGTATGTATTCTCATTTTTTATTATATATCCACCGCTCTACCGTTCATTTCAAGAGTATTTTAATTGTTAACAGCAATTTGATCAATAAAGGATAATATGATCAAATCACGAATCACCAGTGCTTTTATATATTTATTAAATTAAAATTTAGTGTCAAATGAATATTGTTTGGGCAAATTTTAGTAAGGAGCTAAATTAAATAGTGAGTCACCGTCGTCAGTCGCTTGTCTCCCCACGCCTTACGACCCTGGTGATCTAAAAGTTGTGGTCGCTGAATACTTGGATCTCAACTGCCTAGTCCAATGTTTAAGGGATCTGGGTGACGGATATGAGCTCCTAGTGTTTCTTCCAGACGTCTGACCGTTTGACCTTTGTATGAACCTAATCTTCGAGTAGGCTTATGGATGGGCCTTGGGTCGGCCTAACCCAAATCAATTTTTTGGTCATACAGGAATATAATTTTAGAACATCATCAATCAATATGCCAGAGGAAATAATATATAAAAATTTCAAAAAAAAATTGAATTTGTAGCTTGCACAAAATAATTCAATTGTCACGGTATTATTCTAATAATAAACATCAATATAAAACAAAAGTTTTTAAATAATCACACTTTTTATATCTATACTAACATTGGTTAACTCGACATTTTGTGCATTTTAGGGAAAATTATATCTTCATACCGATAATTTTATTCAACTTGTGATTGTAATTTGTTCAATAATTCAGTCAGTATTTTGTTAAATTTTTTTATTTGACTAAACATTATTAAGAACTTAAATATGTATGACTTTTAAAAGACTAGCTTACAATAAAGGGATATAAAAATCGAATTAATATGATAAAATTAAAATTTTATTTTTTGGTCAACTAAATTAAGATTTTATTCAATTATAAAATTTAACTTAATTACAATATTTTGGATTACAAAATCTATTTTTGGCCAGAAGGGTTTAAATAAATAATTGAATAAAATTACAAAAATCATATATATAGAGGTTAAAGTATACATTTGATATGTAAAGGTTAAAATATACATTTGATATTTTAAGTTTTCGTAAAGTTCTAATTTGATTGCTTAAGTTTAAAATTCACTTTTAATTCTTTATTTTTAAAGATGTTGGTTCTGCTTAAAGGAAAATGATGACTCATCAAATTCAAAAAGGTGTTTCTGCAATTGACTAATGTCAAAATATACTTAAATATTAATTCTATAATATAATTATTTTTATATTTTAATATTTAACAATGTTTTATTGGTACTTAATCACATAATCACTGTCTAAATTTGGTGAGTAATCTTTTTCTGTTAAATGAAGCTAACAATATTAAAATTAAAAGACTAAAAGTACGTCTTTTAAATTTAAGAGTTCAAGATGAAATTTGTATCGATTATAACCTATATATATATATATTAAAAATTTATGTACCTTTGTCTTTAAGGCTAAAAAACCAACGCGTTAGAATCAAGCTAGCTGCATCAGGCAGGGGGAAAAGGATTAAAGAATAATGTATTCATGCTGGTTGTTCATAAATGAGTTATGGATGCCCATATCTCATTTATTTATAAGAAGTTATTTATAATATAGAAAACAGTTGCCTTTTATTAGGTAAATAAAAAAAAAGTTAAATACACTACTTAAAAATATTTATTTACATGTATAATAAGTCTAGATAACGATTTATAAATAGAATAAATTGATTTAAAGAAAAATGATAAATATAAATACTTTTAAATAATTAACGATCGGAGGTAGTATTTAGTATAAATTCTGATCTTGATTCTAATCGTATCGTATAACAGATAACACAATACCACATGGCATTGGAAAATTAATCATAAGATCCAACATTTTCACATTAAATTGTGACTATAATGCTTTTGGAATCTCTCATTTACCCCTAACCAAACATCTTTTCGTCATTCCATAGTGGTAATGACAATCTCACGACAGCAACTCAGTTTTCTTTTGATGACATCAAGTTTCCAAATTCACTTACAACACGTTTGGATCAAAGAAAATGGGTCTATGGAAAATAAAAATCCACATTTTTCCTCGGCGGCGGCTATTTAGTTGTCTCTGAAATGGCAAATGGCTTCCTGCAGGAACCTTTTTCATTCGTGTGTGGGAACTTCTCTTTAGTGTTGGGAATGCGGGCTGCGGGCTAGCCCGCGGGTTGCGGGCTGGTCCGCGCGGGTTGGCTTTATTTTTTTATAAAAATAAAAAATAAATTCTTTTTCCTTTTTTTACCTAGTTTTTTCTATAAGATTGTATATTTATGATATTCTTTTTCAAATTCTATAAATAAGTGTTCAATAATTTCCTAAAAATAGAATTTCATATTACTTTTTTCTTTGTAAAAAATATTGGGATAAAAAAAGTAAAAAAATATATTAAACCTATATTTTTTTCAAAAAAAATAAAAAAGCAGGTTAGGTGGGCTGACCCACCAACCCGCGGATTCAAGGTGGCGGGCTGATTTGGTGGGCTGGTGGGTTGGGCCGTCACCCGAGTAAAAATTAAGTATGACCATGAAAATCTTAACTTATAAAAATAGGTTAATTAACAACATACAACCTTTAGCATTGTGTGAAACAACTGTTAATCAATTGAGTGGACCAGAACTTTAAAATCTCAAACCAATATTAAATTGACGGCCCAATACAAACTTGTCCAATATAAAACTTAATGCTTTAAATAATTAATCACAAAACAGTATAGGAGATCTATCAAAATATTATAATAGAATCAATGATAGGTCTCTTGCTCTCTAAATTTAATTCATCAAAGAACATGAGTCTAAGTATCCCATTTAAGAGTATAACAACGTATGATCCCTATAATGGTGGTAATACTCATCAATACATCACATATAACAAAGGAGGAGGCTATACAACACTTATAGCATGACTTAAGCCTCCGGAACCTTCCCAGAAGTCTTAGCGTCGGAGCTTTCATATGAAAAAAGTTAATAATAATAGGGTGAGACAAAAGCCTCAACAACCATAATTCCAACTCAAAAGGTATACTCGCAAGTATTGATGAGAGATAAAGAATTAATTGCATATAGAAAAATAATTTCATCATTCATACTAAATTTTCAAACAATTCAAACATTCATATCTATTCACATTTCACATTATGTGTAGATATATCCACATCATCATAAATATAACATAATGATCATAAAAGTCACGTTGATCAATAATAACATGTTCACTTTTCTTAGATACCGAGTCTCCCTTGTAACTCTCTCGCCCTATTTCCTTTGACTAAACCTATGAGATAGTGTTGTTCCATATGACTGGTAGCTACCCAAAAAGCTAACAATTCAAGTGATATGGATTGGCAAGATTCACATAGTACAACCATGGGTTCTCCCTCAACATCAATGGGCTGTCATGGGTCCTTATAACACAATGAGTTTAGGATCATCTGATGTACAGCTGGAAGTCCTCTATTCTTGTTTCCTCTTTATGCATGCTACAAATTCACCCCCTTATTTCATCTTTAATAACGACCTTTCAATAACAACATCCACTTCTCCTAATATCACAATAAACATTTTCCAAAGCTTGATCATGGTATATAAATAATTTACCATCAACACATGGATATCCAACAACACTTTCTAACTAATAATTTCATACTCAAAGGTTACTATAGAATCACAAGAATATTTATTAATGCAAGGTCTATCAACTAATAATATATTTAGGTCAATAACTGTGATATGACTCATAAATATATCTTAAGCATGCATAATAAATTGAAAGTAGTTATCTCATGTCAAAGCAATGGTGAACTACCGTAACAATTCATAGCCCAAAGCTTAACTAAAATACAATCAATCTACACCATTAATTTAATTACATATTAATGTAATACTAACCAAAATAATCATATATGAATTTAAATAAATCTCACTCTTTATTTAAGTTTTACATTGACCAATAATTCCCCACTCAAAATCATAATTGGCTGTCATGAAGGTGTCTCAAGAGCAACATTTGCTACTTGACGAAAGATTTCCACAACGAAGCCAAGAGTTGGTTGCAGCAAAGGGAACCCAAGAGCAATTCTCACTTATAACAATGGTTCGTAGTGGCGAAGCCACAAGATGGCTGTGACGAAAATCTCCAACCAACAGAAAATAACGTTTTCAAGTATACAAGGGGAAGCTTTAATCACGATGATTATCTCTTAATTATAATTTCATTCATAAATAAAATGTAGGATGTTACAACCCTCCCCTTCTAAATAGAATTTTATCACCAAAATTTTATGACAGGTAACAAAACAAGGATCACTGATCACACATTAAATCCAACACAAAAACAGCACTCACAATAAAGAGATTAACACTATCATAACATAAAAATATGCCTAAATGAATATGTTAGGAAAGTCACGCCGCATACGCTCTTTAGTTTCATGGGTAGTATTACCGGGGACATTCACTTCCCAAAGACCTTTAGAAGGCGAACTGATTGATTTCGCAAGCAACTGCTTATCCCTCACATCTAGTATTCTCTTTGGCTCAACCATATAGGTCAAGCTCTCTCTCAATTCAACCTCTTCAAGCTCGATCACATGTGAAAGGTCCAGATGATATTTCTTCAGCTGAGATACTTAGAACACATTATGTAGGTTTGATAATTGTCACGATAGAGCAATTCGATATGTAAAGGGCCCAACCTTATTCAAAATCTCGAATTGACCGATAAATCAAGGCGTCAACTTCTTTGCTTTAATTGCTCTACCAATCTCAGTGATCAGTGAAATCTTCAAGAATACATTGTCTCTCACCTTCAAGAACACAGTGCATACCAAACCTACCTTATCAAAAAAATTTCCTTTCTCTTTCATTCCAATCGAATCTTTGATCCAAATGGGTCATTCATTGATGTCCATATAGTGGCAGCTTGTTTCAAGTAGCTTCACGCCATCCTGAAACTATTATTGCATTGTATATTTTTGAAATAGAAAATAGGGTTGATGTGTAATTTTTGTAACAAAGATTGTTTGATACAAACGATTTGGTATAATTAAATTTTGAAGATGCAAAAATAGATACAATCCTTTTAAATAAAAACAATTTTAGCAATTATACTAAACTGGCCCAAACATACGACTATTTTTCATGTGAAAACTACTTGTTCTCCTTTTACCTATACAACGGATGTTTAAATCAATTTAATAGAGTTACTAAAATTACAATATTTTTTTTAAAAAAATTATGTCTATTTCTGCACCTTTTTAAACTCAACCATGCTAATCTTGTTTAACGGAGAACTTCCTTGTTGAAATTGTCCATTAACCCTATAAAATATATATATATATATATATATAATTTTTGTACAAGACTTTAAGGAAGTTTGGGTTGAATTAAAAAGTCATAAAATAGAACGAGATCAATATGCTTTCAGAAAACTTAAGAAAAAAATTGTATACTTTGCTCTAATTTAATTTAAACAAAACTTAAATATCATAATAATTTGTTTATTCGTTTTTTTGCATGGGAGGGCCTTAATTCTGCAAATTATTTTCAGAAATTTGTTGCTCTACAATACAAATAACTTTCCTAGAATAATTCCGAATTTTACTCTGCGGATCGGGTCGAATCCGGATCTGATTATAGCGACTTTATACCTCCGGTCCGTTCCCAAGCTCCGCTGAAGCCAACGATCACCACAGCCAGCGCCCACCCTGCTAGATCTCTTTGACCTGCGACACTTCGTTTTTTGCTTACTCCCGCAATGTATGCCCCACGTTCCTTTTTAATTCCGTTTCTTTTCGATCAGATCTATGCTTGTCTTTTAATTTTGATTTTCGGTGTTTGTCTTTAATTTGAATGCGGTGCTTCTTATAGCTCTGTTTTGGAAATCTAGGGTTTGGGAATTTTTTGCAAGTTGATTGTTTCGGTGGTTATGCTGGTGTAAAACCCATACAATATTTTTCAATAAATGCCCGATATTAACTTCTAGTCCTCATTCGATTCCTGCGGAAATTAAGTTATAATAGGATTTATTAATTGAAACACTGAAGTTGTTTTGTAGTTGTATCCGTTTTTTTTAAAATAACTTTCTTTTGGGTTTCACAATCAATATGGGGCTGATGTTTAACGCAATAAATTGAGATTGTTATATGCTACCTTTCCCGACTTATTATTTGAACTTAGCTTCTCTCTGCATTCTTCATATTGAATATTGGAGCTTAATATGCTGCAGTCTCTTGGTCTAGCCCCTTGAAAAATGGATTATTCTAAGGCTACAATTGATGGTAAGGGGTGTTTGTAAAATGTCTGCTAGTTGCTGATTCCTGATGAAATTTGTTTTACCACAATATTTTTTGTGGTGCTTTGAATAACATCTTTCAAGGGAAAAATATGATGTCTTCGTAGTGTTTGATGCTGGGTTTGTTGATTAGTCGCTCATAGTTAGGAGACTTGGCCGGGCCGCTAGGCCCCATGTAACTCATTTGAATTTCCATATTTTTTTCTTCCATCAATTTAATATATCTGTTTCCGCATGCTTGGCTGCACGATTCTTATGTATACTTTGTTCTTTATAGTTTATATACATGCTCATCTCCATTTTGGAAATTGATCCTTTATTTTCTGGGAAATGACTGCTTTCCTCATGTTTTATCTTTTTGTGTGTGTGTGTGTGTGTGTGTGTGTGTCTGAGTGTGCGAGAAAGGCATCTGATCAAGGTGTAATACTATCCTTAAAATATGCACGCAGCTAACTACTAAAGTTTACAAAATGTTTGAACTCATTTTTGGGCCCTATATCTGTTCTTGTTCTCTTTAGGATTGTTTGGTCCTCTAGGTCTAGAGAGTGATATGAATTCCATGTAAATGTAATTGGCAATTTGGCACAACTGGACTTAGTTGTTGCATCCAAAGCCAGATACTATATAAGTTCTGATATTTTAAATATTAACATTCTACCGCAATCACTTGGAGCCATGGCATTTCAATATCTCAATTATTTTGGATGGGTCACACAGAAGTACCTTTTGATAAAGCTATTGAAGTGAGCTATTGATTGCAATATTGCATGTCTGCAAGGCTGACCTAAAAGAGTATGGCAATGCCGCAAACAAGTAATAATTAAAGTAGTATCTGTTTTAAACTGGGAGATTTTTTTGTTTTGGAGTTGGCGATGCAAAGCGAGAAGGGAGCTCCTCATGGTGCAAACTAGATATGGATACATTTTGTAACATACATATGTTTATTGAAAATCCCATGTGATATTATATTTGAAGGTCACAGATTTTCTTTGAAGTATTCCTCCCCATGAAAATTGTTGCATGTTTGGAATTTGAGTTTATATATTTGGTTCTTTGTATTTTGTCAATGTGGTATCAATTGCTTCTTTTAAGTTCTGTTGCTTATGTTTATTTTGGCTCTGGTTGCAGCTTTGCGATTTAGTTTACAATAGTGTTATTTCATCTTTGTGTTTTATTGTCTATATAGGGCTGACGAAGAACCTGTTGATTCAAAGGGATATCTTGAAGAGTCTTGCAAGCCAAAGTGTGTGAAACCATTACTTGAATATCAGGTATGCATTTTGAAAATTTTCTTTTTGGAGTTTAGGATTGAAGGCCATATCATTTTATTGGTCACCTAGCTTTTATCTCAATGTGTAAAAATAAAATCTAGTTATCATTGGTTCAGCGATAGTTGGACTGTGACGAACTATGAATCATTACCTTTTCCAATTCAATACTTTCAGTTTAAAGGATATTGCTTAGCAGATTATGGGTAGTTGTCGAAACTTGAGCTTTTGAATGATTTTTCTTGTACTTGTTGTTTCTGTTCAATCCTGGTCTTCTTTTGTATTCCACGATGAGGATATATGGCTTCTGTATCCTTAATTTGTTGATTCTGAGATGAAGCCCAGAGTGAAATAATGTTATGGAATGACTTTGTTGATTTTTTTTTTTTTGTAAAAATCAATTTTAGTTAATGCTTGTTTGCCTTCATGATGTCCTGCAATCCATGTAGTGAACTCCACTTAGTGGGATAAGGCTTTTTTTTGTTGTTGCTTGTTTGCCTCCACTTAAAAAGCACTTTTGCTTTTACGAGACAAAACTCTTTTTACATAAATGCCTCGCACAGCGTGAACATCATTTAAAATAAGTGAAAGCAAACTACTTTTTTTTGGATGCTGTTGGAGAATGAGTGTTTTCTTCCTGCTGGGAGTATTGAACATACCTGGATAATTTCAACGATGAATTTTGCAGCAAAGCCATGAAATCACCATCATGATGCGGCATGAATTGCCCAGCATATTCCCTTATCTATGTGATTGATAGAATTGACATTCTCATGCCCTTTGGCTGGTTCATGTCATTTGATGAATAGATATCCTGACTCCTGAGTGACAGTTTTGTTGAACAGTCATTTGGGATGAAAAGAATGATATTCCCATCTCCCAAATTTTTGTTTGTTTGAATGCTACTTTTGTAGCAGATAAAGTTAAATTCTTCAACTTTTCTGCAG
>JANTPZ010011145.1:0-13068 GCA_025593235.1 Vachellia pachyceras | reverse complement strand
CGATTGGGAGAGTTGGATGTTATCCCTGTTTCAGACCGGAATTTCCACCTCCCAAATGAGATACGAATCCACCACTTATCGCCCAGGAGTGAGCGATGCCCTCCTCTTTCAGTTCTCCAAACTATTTCTCCCTTCCAAGTTCTCTGCAAGCTCGAGTCCTCATTACCTTTTGAACAACCGGATTTGATCAATCTTCATGCCTCTTGCTTTTATGAATTGAAGGTCTCATCCAAAATGCATTTCATTTAATCTCGCCTCTCCTCCTCAATGTTTGGCCTTTCTTTCCATGCTGATGTTTGATTGTTTATGGGAAAAAGTTTATATATTGGCCTTAATTATGACATTCGGCATCTCAGACATGAACTAGTTCCCTTTTTAACTATTGCTTTATAGCATACCTGTTCTGCTCAGTTTCTAATAAATATTTTGATTTGGGAACACAGACAGTAGTGGCATTGCATGGGGATGAAGAAATTCACTTGGTGGCCATGCCCAGTAGGAGGAAGAAGTTCCCTTGCTTCTGGTGCTATTCTATTCCTGTAGGTTTATACACTTCATGCTTGAGGATGCTGAACCAGAGGTGCCTCGCTATTGTATTTGACTTGGACGAGACCCTTATCGTTGCTAACACCATGAAATCATTTGAAGATAGAATTGAGACTCTGCGAGGTTGGCTTGCCCATGAGACTGATCCCCTGCGGATTTCAGGGATGTCAGCTGAACTTAAGCGATACATGGATGACCGTAAGCTATTGAAGCAGTACGTAGAAAATGACTGCGTCGTCGATAATGGCAAGATATTCAAGGTCCAACCGGAGGAGGTCCCACCATTGTCTGATAGCCATGGGAAAGTTGTTCGTCCTGTCATTCGATTGCAAGAAAGGGATATAGTTCTCACTCGTATCAATCCCGAGGTTATAATTTAATTGAAATTTATTTTACTTGTCATTTATTAGCAACAAGCGTTAAGTTCGGGATTTTTACGTAATGATTAGGAAGAGATCAAGCTTGAGATGAGCAGTGATTAGCCTTGCAGCTCGATTTCCTCAGACTCGTAATTTCTGATTCATAAAAGGAAGGAAATTCTTGATAGATCATTAACTAAAAACTCTCTCTCTATAAACTTCTTGACTATCTTTTGGTCTTCATCTACCTCTTTTCAGAGGACTCCACATTGCCTGATCCACCTGCTTATCGGTGCCTCCAATATCATTCTCTGAATATGTTCAAATTACCCAAGCAATTTTTGACTATTTTTTCCTTAATAGATGCCACTCCAACTCATTCACAAATTTGATCATTATAAATCATATCCATTATAGTATGGTAACACGTCCATCTCAGAATCCTCATCTTGACTACTCCCATTTTATGCTTATACTATCCTTTTAAAGCTCAACATTATCTATCATATAACATTGATAGTCTTATCGTAGTGTGATAAAACTTTCCTTTTACTTTATTGTGTACTTTAGATCACAAATAACTCCAGTAGCTTACTTCCACTTACACCTTTCAATTCAAATTCTATTATTAACATCACCATCAATTTCACCATCTTTTTGGATAATAGATCCCACATATCTAAATTTTGTCATTTGTGGAGTGCTTTGATTCTCCAATGTCATCTCCAAATCACTTCTAACTTGCCTATTATTAAAATTGCAATGTATATATTATGTCTTACTCCTATTAATACCAAAGCCCTTCTTTAAATCTCGAGTTTAGAGTTAATATTTTCCCTTGATTCGATCAAAAGAACTATATTATCAGCAGAAAGCATGCACTTAGGGATTTCTTCTTTGATAAGCATAGTTAGAACGTCTAGTACTAGGTTAAACAAATAAGGGTTAAAAAATAATCTCTGATGTAGGCCAATATCTCACCTCCAGGTGTTCTAACACTGGTTATTACTTCTTCGTACATGTCCTAGATGACTTAGGTGTAAAATTTATCTTTCAGCTTGTCTATAGGAATTTATCTCAGCACATTATCAGAAAATTGATTTAGATGTTTGGAAGCTTTTTGATGCACAAGGTTTTTGACATTTTGGCATGCCTTATTCTGTTTGCGCATAGATATTGGATACCAGCGTGCTTGTGAGGTTACGACCTGCTTGGGAGGATTTAAAATGCTATTTGACTGCAAATGGGCGCAAAAGATTTGAAGTATATGTCTGTACTATGGCTGAAAGGGATTATGCCTTTGAAATTTGGAGGCTTCTTGACCCTGAAGCACATCTTATAAATTCAAAGCATCTTCTTGATCGTGTGATTTGTGTCAAGTCAGGCACGTTTTCTATTCAATGTTTATTTTGTCCTGCATAATTCTTGGTATATTCAGACCTTATGAAGTTACTTCTTGCAATTAAAAAGTGGCATTTTGATTTGATGCAATAATGTTTCAGCACTCTTTTCGGTCTTATAAACATATTTGGCTATTTGCCATATGTGCTGGTCGTTTAACAGGTGGTAAATTCATTCTTCAACCTAATTTGCATCACTCTATCGTGTGACTCATTTTTACGACACCCACTTTTTTCTTACTGTTGTGGTTCATATTTTATTCCTGTGTCTCATCCACATGCCCTTGTTTTGAGGGGAGGGTGATGCCAAAATTTTGTATATTAATGAAATTAATTCATTCTTTTGGAGATAGCAGGCTCCAGAAAATCTTTGCTAGATGTCTTGCAGAATAGCATGTGCCATCCAAGAATGGCAATGGTGATTGATGACCGATCAAAGGTTTGGGAAGACAAGGACCAACCCAGGGTTCATGTGGTTCCCGCATTTACTCCTTATTATGCCCCTCTGGCAGAGGTATTGGTTTATGTTTACTATCGCCTGCTCAAGTGTTTGTGCCATACATCAAGTATACATTTTTGTACCATTTGTCTATTTATGAGAATTATTAATACTTACTCTGTTGTTTTATCAGAGAGCCAATATTGTTCCAGTCCTATGTGTAGCAAGAAATGTTGCATGCAATGTTAGAGGTCATTTCTTCAAGTAAGTTTTGTCGATATGCTCAAGTTATTTCCTTCCCCAAATGGCTATAACCTCTCATGCCCTGTGGTCAGAGAATTTGATGAGAAACTATTGCAAAGAATTCCCGAAGCGTTCTATGAAGATGATGCTGAAAGTTTACCTCAACCTGTGGATGTGAGCAACTACTTGAAGACTGAGGTAGTTGCTTGGAACATAATGCGTTTTGTAGTTCATTGATGATAGCTAACAATTTATGGTTATGTTTTATCATCTGTGGCTGGTGCAGAGTGCTTGTTTATCCATTGCTCTAATGTTTATGCTCACTTAATGGCAGGATGCTGGTTTTGTACCAAACAATAGTTGTGTTGCTCCCATTAGTGAAAGCATATATGCTGCAGAAGTTGAACGAAGGTTAAAACAAGATGTAAGTTTTCATGTTTTTCCATGTATGGTCTCTATCTCTCATTTAACGTCATGTTGCGGACCTTTCTGACAAACTTCTTTTGCCAATTTCATTTGGGGATAGCTTGTTTTCCTTTGGGATGAGTGTGAGTGGTTGGACTCATTCAATATTTTATGTGCACAAAAAATTTTCTGACAGATATTTGTGTGGTTCTTATCAGGATGAAAGGCCTTCTGTTGGCTCAGATACTGGATCTAGGGGCAACAATGTGAAGTTCAAACCTGAGATCTCTGGTTCAACTACTGGCGTTGTATCAAATATCATTTTCCCTGGATCTTCAAGAAATCCAATGCCTTCTCCGAGTATGGGACCTATGTTGTTAATGTCTCTTTCTGCTTTTGAAAATGTTCAGTCTTTCATAATCTGTTTTCCAATCTTTTCTCAGAGCCTGGTTTACTTGGACCTCCAGTCAGGCATGATAGGTTCTCTTTTGATTGTGAAAATGACATGAAAAGAGGACTTTTGACCCTGAGGCGTGACCTGAATACAAAAAATCTAGGCTTTGGCGAACCTCCCCTCATTTCAAGGCCACTCAATCAAGCATTGCCGTCAACAGGGCAGCCAAATATAGGACTTGTGGTGCAGGATCATATGGGCAGCAGAGCTCAAGCAAATGATCCTCCTTTTGCTTCTGTTAAAGAATCTAACATAGCTAAGTCTGACAAGCATCAGGGTCAACAGAAGCCCTTTTCTCCTATTATGCCCGTTTCAGCTCCTGCTGATTTGCTCTTACAATCATCAATGAGAAATGGAGAGGTTTGCCATTGAACATAATTGCTCCCCCTTTTGAGTTTGAGATGCTTCTTGGAGTACCGCAAAATCCTCTAATTGAATGTTGCGTATATGCAGCCAAGTTCTGTACGTGATTCATTGAGAGAAAATGTTCTATCTTATCGTCAGCCAGCAGGTATTGCCTTCATATTCATCTTAATAAATTCTGATGTACTTACTATCTTCTCCTTTTGGCATCCCATTATGCTCTTTCCTCCCTATGCTTTCCTTCTACTCTTTAGTTTTCCTTGAAAAAAAATTTACTGCAAGTGTGTTTCAACGCTGTTTTAATTCTGTTTATGCATTTTGTTGAGCTATATAAAATAAGTCCGATTAGTGAAAACTGTGAAGATGAATATGTGTCACTGATAGGACCCTGACAGATAAATATATGAACTGGGCAGATTCTGATTGTTGAGTGATTAATATTGAATGGAGTCCCTCTGTTAAGGAAGATGAAAGGGAGTTACAAAACAGAATGTTCCGAGTGACTTAGCTTTTGAGAGGCTAGCGCTCTCTTCACCATCCACTCTCTACACAAATGATCCATGCCTCTCTATGACTCTACCCACAGCCCGACGGCTAAATAGTCAACCCCTGCACCATCAAAATAGATCCTTTCCTTAACCTTGTATCAGCTAGGTCTTCTCCTTTCTCTTGTAGATGTGCTTAACAGGTGGGTTCTATTAGTCACCAAGGTTGTTGGACTCTTGATTTTAAGTAAATTTGTGACAGAAACTCATCATGTAAAATACTTGTGGCTTCGGAAATTTGTGCAGCTGTCCATAAACAAGTGATTCCAGTTTGAGTTTACATTGTGATGTGAGTTTGCTGTGTTCATCAACCTTTGAGTTGGCAAATTGTCTGTTGTACGTAAACCTAGCCTTTTTGTGGGTATATATTGGGCTGTACTTTGCCATTTTTCTTTTCTTTATTTTTAATTTTATTTTTGGCGCACATTTATGCATCCTAGCTTGGCAAGAATGGCCAGGGTCCATGTTTAGTTGCAAGTAAGAAATTTATACTAGGGTTATTTGAGATTATCTTTGGGTTCTGGAATGATTCCAATTTCATTGTTTTTTATTTTATTTAGACCATACAAGGTTATTGCAAAAGTATCCTGTTTTTTCTCTCAAATCCTTTAGGCCTCTCATAATTTATACCCTTTCTTTAACAGCAGCAGCAAGAACAACAATCTAATGTTTAGTATTGACCTTTAGCGATATCGATTTTTTATTTTAGGCAATCTCGATTTTAAAAGACACAATAGCAATGCATCCATGTGATGTTATAAGCTTTTTGCAGATGATGTTTCATGTCAGAATGATTTATCTTCTTACGGAAAA
This sequence comes from Vachellia pachyceras, assembly GCA_025593235.1. Taxonomy (NCBI): domain Eukaryota; kingdom Viridiplantae; phylum Streptophyta; class Magnoliopsida; order Fabales; family Fabaceae; genus Vachellia; species Vachellia pachyceras. Next base: position 7,501 of record JANTPZ010011145.1, on the reverse strand, counting down.
AAAGTTCAAAGTGAAGCTGAAAAAATGAACTTTATACCTTCTCTATCTATAGGAGTGCTGCAAGAAATAGGAAGGCGGTGTAGTTGCAAGGTACGCATGATTTCAGCATGTCAATAGGTGATTTTTTGCTTTTGAATTTCCTGATTCATCATGTGTTTCTTTCTGTAGGTTGAATTTAAATCCACTGTTAGTAACAGCAAACACTTGCAGTTTTCAATGGAGGTTGGTGAAAGTTCTGTGGTGATATGATCCACTTTATGTGTTAGCGTAGTCATATTTCATTTCTCTAGGCTTAAAGTGATCAGTTCAAGACATCATTATAGATTGGTTTATTATTAGTTGTTTAGACTGCTGAATTTGATCATGGTATTAAGTGAAGATTAATGTGCATCATAGTTCATATTGTGTAAAAAGATAATTTCTTTCAATTTTTGTTTTGTCTTCATGGTTGCTTCATTCACTTTGTTTAGTTTCATTATATACTTGCTTGGTTTATCATTAAGCATTTATTATGAATTGTCCACAACTATTAAATACGTAATATCTGTGTTTTCTTCATAGCTTCTCAAGTAATATTTATCTTGTTGCCAGCGTCCTGAATAACAAAAGAAAAATGTTTGCTAATTAGAATCAGATTATATGTGAAATTCTTTGTTGCATCTAATACTTTATTTTTTACTTGGCCTTGTCTCCTACCCTGCTTATTTTTTTGCAGCTGGTAACATGCCTTCACAAATTTGAACCATGTTCTTAGTAACTGTAGCCATACCTCACTTGTCTACTTTTTGTCCTTAATGTTATTTACTGGTCCGTTGGTTTTTAAGTGGACATCTCAATATCCCAAATACTTTGAGACCTATTAGCGAGAGATTTGATCAAGATGTATTGGAAAAGGATCTCTATATTTGCTATCGCATGTCAAATGCAAGAATCCTGATTTTTTCTTAAATTTTATGGCCAAATATTCATATACTCTTAAACTAAATTCTCCATGTACCAGATACGACCTTAATAAGCTTTGGTTTTCTCCTATGTTTTTGTTCAATTTAAACTTAGTTTTTTGAGTCAAATGTTTTATTGCTTGATGCGATGGTTTAGGTATTTTTCGCTGGTGAAAAAGTAGGTATGGGAAACGGTAGGACAAAGATAGATGCTCAACAGCAAGCTGCTCAGAATGCCCTTCTCAGATTAGCAGGTAAAATTAATTTCTTATTGGATATATTTGGATTTTCATATTAATCAATCCCAATTTTTTTTTCTGTCAGTTATTTATTGATGTGTGTGTGTTGATGGGTGAATATAGTTTGTCATAGTGGTAGCTAGGACATCTAAGGAGCAATTCCTGGTTATTTGAGGAGTATGAATATGCTCAGATGTATGTGCAGAACAGTTCTGAATATTCTTTGCCTTGGTATCTTGTGAAATAGCACCTATTGAAGCATTTATCACTATGTGCAGTGTGTTCAAATTGAGAATATCTGTTGGTAATTGTGTCAAAGCGTATTAGTCATTGACTGTTGCTCTACCTCCTGTTTTAATCGTGTCTACTGAACTGTGTTCTTGGGTATTTAGTAGAACTTATTGGTTAAGGGAAAAAAATGATTGGTTCAAGAGTTAAGTGTTATTGTCTTATAATGCGGGCCTTGAAAGTTTTTGCCTGTGGCTTAAAAGGCCATGTGAATGCTTGTTTATGGATAAATTTGGTATTGACAAATCTAGTGCTCTGAATTTTAACTTCCATTCTCTTAATTCCAATTTTAACTCCTGTTTGATTATGACTTTTAGATACAACATTCATTTAAGCCATACAAAAGGGCTAAATGCATTTACGTGCTTGGAATTACGCAGAGAAATATGCGGCACATAAGGAGCCTCCATGTGGAGCTGTTGGCCAAGAAGTTGACAAACTCTCTCTTAATCATGAAAACGGTTTCCTGTGGGATGCAGTCAATCTTGAATCCAATGAACTGCAAAGAGCCAACAAATTGGCTAGCGAAAGTGCTTCTAAGGTGGGAGTAGAACTTGATGATGTTTTTTGAAGTTGATGTAAGTGGTGTGTGCATGTGGGGTATGTGGACAGGAAATTTCTGGCAGAGGCTTGCGATCTATAGAAATAACTCCTTAGTGGATTTACATAACATCAAAAGCTAAGTCAGTTAATGGGAAATGAATTGTCGTCTTGTTTGCCACTGCTGAGTTAGATAGGCTTCTTAATTTATTTATTTTTTTAATTGAAGAAAAGGACTTGGCGATCAGTCCCTGGTATCTATCTGTTGTCCAAACAAACCCTTGTAGTTAATAATCATGTTTCTTTTGCACGCTCTTAAATTAACGAACTGATAAAATGGTTTTGCTTTAATTTGGTCATTTTTTGGAATTTAATGCTCAGTCTAGTCCGTATTCTTTGCAGGGAGAAATTTTGTGTAGTAGGTGATGTCTAATTGCCTAACTTGTTCCGTGGTTACAAGTTACAAACTCATGCATCATTTTATTAATTTTCAGACTCTGAACGGTGAAGCTACCCTCTCTTCACCTAATGCAAGTAATCAGAAATTGGAAGATCATGCCAGCTCCTGAAGTTAACTTACGACAGAAGGTTGATTGCCTTCATCTTTTTTTTTTTTTTTTTGTAAACAGTTGGTTGATTAGAAGAAAGATACGAGCGAACACACACACACACACACACTGATTGGTTCAGGCTCAATGAAAGTATAATTCTTATATTTAAGAATTTCATACCATCTTTCTTTTCCTCTCCTTTAATCTCTATAATTTTTCTGTGTTGATTTCACCTTTTTCTTGAATTTATGTCTTCCAGTACTGGCTGGTTTTTTCCCTTAATGCTATCTGGATTTGGATCATGAATTTTTTTTTGTTCTCGTCTATTAATATAATTTATTTGCTTATTTCGTTTATTCTGTTTTTTTTCAGGTTGCCTACAATTGAAGCTTTGACATACTACTAAATAATTACAAGAGCTCCCATTTTTGGCAGTTGGAGAACAGAGGGACATTTTATCTCATGAAAAGGCATATATCTTTTATTTCCATAATTTGCCTACTTATGTTGTTGCAATATCTTTGACGTAGTACTTTTAATTTGACTGAGCTTATCTCTGAATTAGTGGGAAGTCCACTTTTATGGTTCTGTCCAGCCAAGTTCCTGCTTATTTTTTCAATGTCCTCTGGTCTTCCATTTGTATTGTTATGTTAGATTCTAATATAAATAAGAGAAATGAGAAAAAGGTTTACTTCAACGCTCAAGCTACCTGGTTTTATTCATCTCCTTGCTGATAGTTTGTTCATGATTCTATACTTTATCCATTGTACTATATTAATGTAGCTATTTCAGGTAAATCTACATTTATGTTCCGTTATGTCTCCATTCCTTCTAAATTAAGCGTGCTGTCATTTGAATGGGAGAAATTCTGTAGTATTTGTAATTACAATGGTTAGTATTGAGTCTTTATAATCCGATATGTGGGGCTTACATGTAAAATTTGAATCCTCATTGTTGGATGTACATGCACCGAATAATGCTTACAGTCAAGCTTCTCATCTGGAGGGTAATACGTCTTAACACTCCTGTAATGGCCGGTTAATGCTCTAGGGAAAGAGGGAAAACTATTTTTGGCATATCATCATTGTAAAGGATGGATTAGTTATGTTGGTGATATTTCCCATTTTTGAATCATAATCTGATTCTTTTTTTCACCTGAAAGCATAATCTTGTATCTGATCCCACCTTTTTTAGAATTTTAAAAAAATACAAAATATTTTTTGGAATGACTTTCCACTCAATAGCGTCAATCTACTGTTTCACATTATGATGAATTTCTGAGTTTTTTGCTAAACTAAATTGTGCTAGGGGTTTGCTTCAGATTTTTTTTAAAAAAGAAAAAAAACTAAAGCTCTGTCAGCTGTCAAACAGGAAGTTTAAAAGTATGGGAGGTGCAGAAAAGGCGTCCAGATGATGGAAAGATCAAATACTCTGGGCAGGAACTCAAGTAAAACAGGAGGGCTGTTTAATCTTAGTATCAGCCCCGTGTCAAAGGTGCTTCCAAGCTTAAAGGCATAAAGATTATGGTGTTTAGAGGGTTATGCTTATTGGAGTAAGGGTGAATGTTTGCCTTAATGTAGTTAAGAGTTTGGATTTGCTGTGGGACATGGTAGTCTAGCATTCAGTGATGCATGAAATGGTGCTGGGTGCCTCATATATGACCTTAGTGTGGTTCTTTTCCGGTTAGCACCATGCAGGACCGAGAAAGGGCATATTCTACCTAGTGATAGACATGCTATGCATTGCTCCAAGGGATAGGTTCTTTAACAACACAAGCTAGCTTATTATAATGCCCTATTATTTTAACGTATATAGTTTGTGGCATTTTTTACTCATTGCATGTCTTCAGATGCTGATGCAGTGGTTCCTAATTTTAGAGGACAAGCTGATGCACCATAGACATGAATGGACGAAGCTCACTTCATTGAGAAGGCAAGGTGTGTCATATGGGAATTAAAGGGGTCAACCCTAGCTAAGGAAGTAAGGACACGGTTACTATTCAAATCTATTTACCTTTCTACATCCGGCACAACTTGCAGTCCCAACAGACAACCCAGTCGCAGGAATTGGGCCGAAAATCGTGCGCGCGCGTGTATTTATTGCCAGTTATCCTTTCTTGATTCTTGATTGATGCAGCTTTTTGCATTTGGACCGCTCCTGGGTCTATTATTTGCAGAATCCCCATTTCTGCTATATTCATTCTTTCTTGTCTTTTGAAGACTGGTGCTCTGCTCTGAGACAGACATTAAGGACTTCCCATCTTGGGATTTTTTTCACTTGAGCCAGAATGATGCTTGTCAATGTCGTTGTTCATCTTCATTCAATAGCGCATCAATTTCCCAGTCCTGGCAAATAGGTTCCAATTCCGCTGGTAGGTTCCCATGTGAGGATAATCAGTTTGACTGCCTGCCAAATAATATTCCCTTGCCTCCGTTTCAATATGAACTTGAATTGTATTTATTTTCCCAGTGATGGTATCTTGATCAGACCAAGCGAAGTGCAGTTTTTTTCATGTGTGAAGTGTGATTTAGGAAGCTTTTGTCAAATTTGTGTACAAAAGTGGGCTTTTTTTTTTTGTGTAGGCTTGCGCTGTGCAAACTCATGTGTTAGGATCTGTTGGAATTGGTTCCTTTAGATTTCTGAATGGGACACGATATAAATTGGATTCATTCAATAATACGAGAGAAAAATTAGATGCTGGATTCTGCAGTCCCCCCCCCCCTTTACACGTATCAATCCATCTATCTAATCTAAAATTGACGCTTAGTTTCTTCTGAAAATTTACAAAAATCTTGTCACATGATTTAGAGTCAGATCAAGTTAAAATTGGAATCTTTCTTGTTAACTCTATTCATATGCAAGTGTTTTTCGTGGCTTAATAAACTCAGCATGCACGAGGGAATTCCTGTGGAAAAGTTTGATCAGAGTATGTTTTTCAAAATTTTCTGGGCAATAGAAGTATGACCGGAGTGTCGCAGGAGCCAAACATATAGGAACAAATGCTCAACAATAGAAGATCTGTCAGGAAGTTTAGAATATACTCCCTCCGTCTGCCATATTAAAGTAAATTGACTTTTGACGAGGAGACCAATGAAGTTAAACTCACTAGTTAATGATGTTTACTTATATATGTAATTAGACTATATATCAGTTTATAAATCAAATAAATTAATTAAAAAATAATAAATGTAAATTAACTTCTTTAATTTTATTAATAAAAATCAACTAGTTTTTAATTTCCAACACATTCTTTCTTTTTTTTTTTAACAATACAAGCTATCGCAGTCCATGGGTTATATATGGCCAAATTATTCAGGATGTTGATTATTTTAAATCAAGGGACGTGAAATGATTAGTTGATGCTTTTTAATGGTTCTTAAACAATTTTTAATGGTAATGTAATGCCCTTTTATAAAACATCTGTTAACGGTAATAAATTTTGAAATTCTGAAGTTTTTTTTTTCAAATTAGACGGGCACATGAAGCAACCGACCTAGGTACCAGAGAACCAACCATGATACAAAATTTTCAATCTAAAAAATTAATTAATAAATAAGAATTTGAGAAAACCACAGTGAATGTCTTGCTAAAAAAACTTCCAATAACAAATTAGTAGTATAGGCATGTTGTATTAAAAGTTGTTATTGCATGCTTTCCATTTATTATAGTCCTTTTTTATAATAAGGTGGAATTTGGCTTCTGCCATTTTTTTAATAAAATTTTGCATTACATAATGAGTGTTTAACTTTTTTTAGCAACAGCTTTAACCGTTATGAATTGTTCACTAATATAATTGAATTATCACGACAAAGGCCTAAAAAATCACAATTTGTCGAACAGTTTATGATTATATTCCTTTTTTTTTTGCCCAAACAGTTATACTTATATCCAAAGTTCAAACAAAGACAATTTCTATTGACCTTGTTACTTTAAAGACTTAAAATTCCTTCGACTCTGTTATCTCTACTTCCTTCAGCTTGAGCACAGCTCTCCTCGTTGAAAAATCAAATAAATGCTTGAATCTCTTTATTTTTGACAATTCAACCCCAAAAATCATTTTGTCTTAAAAAAGAAGCAAATTCCAATGCAAACAGATAGTGTATATATCATGTGAAGATTATTCAATGGGGCAAACTTGTATATAATTACAGGACTGGAGCAGTTATGTATATCTCCGCCACTATTACTACTAAGAGTGCAGTGAAGATGTTAAATAGAGTATGAAACTAAAGCCAGTAGCCCAGTACAGCAAGAAGACAGACAGACAGACAGACAGACAGACAGACAGACAGACAGACAGACAGACAGACAGACAGACAGACAGACAGACAGACAGACACACACACACACAGCAGAAATCAAAAGGGCTTTATGGTTGTGGATCATATATTGGTTTAATACTGCAGAAATCAGTTTGACTTGAAGGGGATAGCCCTTACCACTATCTGGTGGTACAACGCTGCAAGAGCTGCCCCTATGAGAGGCCCAACCCAGAAGATCCACTGCATCACAGCACAACAAATTATTAACTGAGATTTTCACGTTGATAAGTTATAAAAGAAAAATTTCACATATTTACAGGTCTTTCTTTCTGATTTTTTTCTTTTCTGGGAATCAAAATCCACAGCAAAATAAACGAAGGCTCACATGATCATGCCAAGCTTGGTGTTTGTTAAAAATAAGGGCAGCACCAAGGCTTCTGGCTGGGTTGATACCTGTGCCTGTCACAGGAATAGTAGCCAAATGCACCAAAAACACAGCAAACCCTATAGGCAGTGGTGCCAACACCTACAGTGTTTAATCCAAAACCATATGACATTTCATACACAAGTTTCACTTAATAATAATAATTTCTTACAAAACTGGCAAAGGGTACTATGCATTATGGAATGAGCAAAAATTTCTGGGAGAATCACATTCCAAAAGGCACCCGTTGAGGTTG
>JANTPZ010011130.1:0-13498 GCA_025593235.1 Vachellia pachyceras | reverse complement strand
GTGACAACACCATGCGCTGCATTGACAACACCATACGCTGTATTGACAACACCTCTGGGACCATTTGATAAATATTTTAAAACTTGGGACCATTTGATAAATAAGTCCCTTATGTGGGACTGTACAGTAAATTTCCCAGAGATAAATAGCTAGATGCAGATGGAAAGTAATTTAAGAGCCCCAATTATTTTATTCCTGTCTACTGCCACATTCTTTTGTGATTGTCAATGTTGAGTCTAAATCTTAGTTTCAAGGTTAGAGATAAAATATTCCATTTCTCCATTCTTTAATACCCTACTTGTTGATAGGGATATCAATATCATTAAGATTACTCGCATAGGCTAGGAAAAAGTTTTAATTTCTCACCTCCAGTTTACAAATAACACAATTCTACAGCTAAGAGTAGTTTGAAATTATGTCAGAATTGAAGATTAATTGAGCTAAGAGTAGTTTGACCATATCCACTTAAATACTACAGCTCTCTCTTCTTTTTCCTTTCATCTACTCGGGTGTTATCTTGGTCAGTAGCCCTAAAGTTATACCTTTTTTGGGCAATTGTGGTTTTAAAAGTCCTTTAACATTTAAAAATAAGCAGGTCCATAACATTCAAACCAAGGAACATAATACTCCAAAGAAGCATCCTATAAGACCATTCTAGTCAAACCAGGGCCATGAGGCACAACAGGAAACCCCTCTCATTCTACTTTTCCAGACTCTCATAACACTAATCAAGTCAATGATAACATTTAAACTCATTGTTTATCATCATCAAGTACATGGTTCATTGCATCAGACTTTCAAGTCATATTACAACAGGCATCTTCCTGAAGATTTGACGCAGAGTATCATAACTATCCCAAAAAACTCTCTGAAAACCCAGCCCTTACAGAAGGGCGCATAGAGGCCCTGAGACCCACCATCATGCAGATAAATCAGTGTCAGAAAAGACAAGTCAAATTTTTGGTACAAAAATGTTAAAAAGGAGAAAATATGTTATTTAATACAATCTACAAAAAAGGACATGCATAATTATTAGGAACAATTTTTAGCTGCTTTTTGATCCTTCAAAACAGAGAGAGGAATACCTTAGCTGCAATTTTTAGCGCACCAACTTTCTCAGGAAAGAGTTGATAAACTTGTAGATACGTCTCAGCTGCTTTTTGATAATCCTTAAGCTCAACATAAAGGGACGCACGATGAATTCTAAGAGTAATGTCCTTGGGATCAGCAGTTATTGCTTTCGAAAGACAATAACCGGCTTGACCAATGTCACCTTGCTCTCTACAATGGAAATGTTTTCAATGTCAAGTTCTCAACAAATAATACTATTTTTTAATTTAACAGCCATTAGATATTTGAATGCATTAATTCAATCAAAGTAGAAATGGCAACAAATTGCAATATGATAAACATTGGAAAGAAGTATTCACAAATAGAATAAATGAGATAATTTAATCGTGAACCATATTCTTCATTCATGAGGGGTTGTTAAAAGAAAATCAGTTTTCAGCTTATTTTGATAAATTTTCTTCCAACAACGCTTCATGTTTAGCTTAAAATTATCCTAACAACTTCCTGATGTAGCTTAATCAAAACCACTTTTATCCTGAAGTTAAACTGCCTAAAGAATGATGAGGAAACAAATGTGGAACTCTCTTACATGGACCAAGTAAAAAGCATTTTCCAGAGAGATGAATCTTTGGGGGTCAAGAGAGCTGCAATCATGTAGAAATTCATAGCTTTTTTGTCATCCTTAAGCGAACTATAGATAAGTCCAAGCGTGTGATAAGAATCAGGCAAATTTGGTGCCAGCCTGATGACTTCATGCAATATGGAAATAGCCTGCATAAAGTCAGCTTAATATAAATATGGAATGCTCTCTTCAGAAAGAATCTACAATTTACAACATGCTTAAACAGACAAAGTATCAAACAGGCAAAGAAAGGAAAGTGCGAAGACTCAGAAAAATTAAAACGCCAGCTCTGAACCCATTTTGCAATAACAATGCTCCCCATATTTAAAGAGCCAACTAAAAATGGACACAATAAAGAGTAAAAACATTCTGGCATATCAATTAACATATTTATTTCACTTAAGTTTCTGGCAGTGGCTGTTAACCAAATTAATAATTGAAATGATAAATCTATCACTAGCCAGATTATTTTATACAAAAAAGGTTTAGGTGAATTGGATACTGGGAACTCATCAAAGCCAAGGTATGCCTCCAGACTCAAAGCAGTTACAGAGGTGCTTAAAGAAAACTATAGCTCCAAGGCAGAAGTAAAGCCTCGAGGGAATCTTAGCTTCCAAACTGGAGCTGTTCTAATAGATTGCCATTGCAAGGAATCACTTACCACGTTTGAAACTATAATGAACGGATTAAAAATTTTAAAATATAGGGGCTAACCTGATGTTTGAGGTGTTAAAGCCCTTTCTAACATAAAGTCATTTATCTGGTCTAATGTAAAATATTATTAACATCAATAACATGCTGCATGTTTACAGGCTTAACATTGAAACATCTCCTTATGTTTGTGTCATGTCTAGCTTAATTATATCAACAACAAAAAAATGTCTAGCGTAATGCAAAATGTGTGGAATATTAATTTCCTCATAGTACCATGGTTGGCTTCTTGTGGAACAAATTGTTTGGAGTCTTGGGCAATCAATGAGCCACTTTGTCATTGCAGAAATTTCTCCGAACAAGATATTTGGTTTTGTGATGAATAATGAGATTAAAGTGTTTTAATAACGTTTAGACCATATCAATTTACGAGATATTTAATTAGAGAGGGATGCTCACAATTTTAAGGGTGTTTTCTTGTTTTTTGCAATTAGCATTTGATAGGGTATTGTTGTTAATTTTTTTTGTTTCTTATTCATGTTTATTAAAAAGAGCATTCCTTGTCAAATATTAGGAGTTATGGGGACTTTGTCAATTTAAAACCTTTCAATTTTTCCTTTGTTTTTGTTAGTTCCAAACAAATACCTTATCCCTCTTGTCTGTAATCTAACCTACATACTAATACATTTTTTTTACTCTTTCTTTCTGAAAAGGTCAAATGCACATATATGGCAAGGTATTAGATACAATACAATGTGATAAGTTGGATATGACAAATTTTAAAATTACAGGATACAGGTATGAGAGATATTCATATACAATACTATATGTATTCAACAAATTAACAAAGAAGTATTCAAAAGCAATATAAAGATATTCATAATAAGCAACCGAAAACAAAAAGTTTTCTATGAGCTCTTAAGTCATTTTCGAACAATTCAGAGAACTATGACACAGATCATGTATGGTGATATCAATTATGTGTTTGCTATGGGCACATCTTTTTATTAAGTACTGACGCAACACAGAATTTGAGTAAATTACAAGGACCAGTCCAACAAAGTATCAACATATATAATCTATGAGGAAACAGAATTACAAACATTATGATGGGACTTATAGTAAGAGATCGTACCTACAAAAGAAATATGTAGAGCTAGTAATAAAAATATGTAACCACTAAATCTTCCTCCATAATACTAGAGAACTTTTACAGCATGTTGCTTTGTCAAAGGAGATGTGCTTAGCTATAGATTATTGCAGGAAGAATGTAGTACCTCTTCATAACGTTCATGTGCGTAATGAAGTGTGGCATCACCAAGCATTCGTGTCAGCTGAGGATCGAGTTTATTCTTTGATCCTTTTCGTCTACCTCTTTTCTTGGGCTGCATCTGGAAAATAAATAGAGGAATAATAGCTGTCACAAGTTCAGATGTCAAGTTCAAAACCTTTTATCCTTTTTTGACCAGCAAGTTCAAAATTTTTATCCATAATCTTTTTTTTTGGCCGATGCTAGCTATCGAACTCGTGGCCTGCGGTTTAAAGGCCTGGCTTTAAACCACAAGGAGCCATGGTGGCTTAGCTTTATCCATAATCTATGACAAAACTAAAATAAAATAACAGGAGATAAACTCACTGAACTCTTAATAGTATAGATCTCTAGTTAGATTGATAGTATAGATATGTTGTTCACAGAATATAGTCGATCTATTAGGATGCTACATAAGTATGACTAATCACATGTATATTGTACCTTTCTAGACTTCCTACGAACACCAAAATTCAGTGCTTCCATTATCTCCTCCATACTTGCCCCTGAAATGTCCTCTTCCCTGGCCTTCTTGAAAGAAGGTCCATCACTGCTTCTAGACACATTAAACAAATACACGTCATACTTCTAATGAAATACCTATCTGCATACTAACTCTTTAACTTAAAATAAAAATTCTTCTTTTTATACATATATAAAAAAGGACACCAGAAGTTTTCCTTCTTGCGTATATTCGTTATTCATTCTTGAAATCACTAGAATAACACATAGTCAAATTAAATAGATTTCAAGCGTAAAGCACAGAATAATAGCACAATGAGGAAACGCACAATAAAAAAACAATACACTGGGTTCAGAATTATGAAGTTGAAATTTGGGCAATGGCATAAAACATTTGACCGAAACGCATGCTATAATCGAATATTATGATCTAGACGAATTGGAAAGCTGCAAAACCAGAAGGATAAAATGACAGATAAGAATCTTAATACCTAATGATACTAGAAAAGAACCTTAAAAATCAGAATTCCATTAAAGAAGCTTAAGTTTTCACCTTTGCCTTCTAAAGTTAACATTGAAATTTCTCAAAGCCAGTATTTAGAGTCTTAAATTGATAAAATATTGTTATAACATAACCAAACTAGCTCAAGCAAAATTATTTTTAACATAGTACGTAGTGCCACTGGATTGTATCACAGAGTGTTTGGGTTCCTATAAATCATTCTCACAAGAGAGAATTGCTCACGCAAAAGAAGAAGAAGAAGAAGAAGAAGAAGAAGAAGAAGGAGTGATGAATGAAAAGAAGTTGAAACTACTGGTGCAAGTCTTCAGTTGCTTTTCGCTTTTTATCAGCAAGTGCTTCATTCTCAAGGCGCTCCAATTGCTGATAACTCTGGATCCCAGAGTCATTATTCTCCACAAAATCCAAAGGGTTGACCCCATCTTCGAACCTGAAAGTATACTCCCCCTCGTCTTCGACGTAATCTTCTTCGCCTGCATCTATATCTTCTCCATCCCCCTCTTCTGGCGCGTCTTCCACTTCCTGCTCTGGATCTTTCGCAACGTCCACCCCCTTGTCCCCATCGAGCCCAACGGACCCGCTTCGTAAGCCAGCGTCAACGTCGGCGCCGGCGCCGCTTCCCTCTCCCGCCATGGTCAGTGAGTTGCCGCGGCTAAGTTTGTGAATGCCAGTTAATCTTGCTGAGGCTGGGCAAATTCCGTGAAAAAAAAAAATTAAACTGTTAAAACTAAAATTTAAGTTATTTAATTAAATTTTATAAAACAAAACTTCAATTCAACCTTTTCAAAACAAAAAAAAACATAAGGCAAGTTCATATATGAATATTTTAACTTGTAACTTTGATATGCTTTCATTTACTTACTGTATTTTGCAATGCTTACACCATGCACTTTTTTTTGTAAGTTGAATTAAAGATTTATTATATTTTACAATGTTTTGTGATGCGTTTATAAATTTAAAATTATTTCATCTTCCTTTCAATTAAAAAATAACACAACCTTCCATAATAAATAAGCATGTCAAACAAAATTTATGAAACCAATAAATTTTACTAATGAAATACACAATAGGCTATTGCACGGAATCTTATAAAAGCCAAACGTTAGGCAATCAAAATATAATTGAACATAAAGAATGATCTAGAGCATAGTATACTTGATAGGAAAAAAAAGTAGACATAATTAGTTGGAAAAGTCACAATTTAACAAGAGCCGATAAAGCAAACAATTGAATAGCAAAAGTAAAAAATGGTCAAAACAATATAAGGTTACGATAAGTTGCACTCAACCCTAATATACAATGACAAACATTATCACTAATACAAAGTAGCATTTACATATACATACAAACATCAGCCTAACTTGATAACACGTTCCCTATTTGAAACATCAACTTGACTGTAATTGATGTGAGGTTTTACAACCTACAGATAATAGTCAAAATATTAATGACCAGCCTTCTTATGGTTTCCCCTAAATAAGCATATATGTTTGTGTTAGATAATATATTAATATTTATAGGTTGCAGTAGAATAACGAACCTAGTGAAATTTGTTTAGAAAGATGTGAAAGCTAATCCAAGGTTTTTTCCTTATATTTTTTGAATTATGCAGATTGATAAATAAAACACTCTTCATCCCTTGCCGAACATCTACTTTTAAGTCAAAAGGTTCGATGATAAAATAAGACCTTCATAGTAAAGATTAAAAAGAAAAATTTTATATTCTTTTCTTTGTCACCAGTAAATAGACAGATCCAAATAAAAGATGCAAACAGATTATTATCGTTAAGAAAAAATTTCACCTACTCAGATGAAAACCAGATATCATCATCGGATTAATATTTTTACACACCGGTAATGCCATGCAAAATGATATAAATGCAGATAGCCAAACTACATTTATGGGGACCTCCTGCTTATTTACTTTATGCCACAATGATGAAAACGGCATGGCTCCATCTCTAGAGAAAGCATAAGCCATCATGTTCAAATAGTGAACATGGATACAGAATTTCAATTCCTTTCATCTAAATGGGTCTCATGATAATGAACAACAAATTAAACTACATAAAAAATAAGATACAAATGTAATTATAAGTAACTTCTACTGACAAAATAAACAGATGAAAACAACAAATGACTTTATCAACCTGATTTTCTGTCCAAATCATGAAATCATCAACCATAAACATTAGATTCAGAAGTAGTTTCATAAGATAGATAAGCAGGATTAGCATTTCCTTTCATATTGAACATTCAAACAAACTTGTTGAAACTAATCATCCAAATGCAAATGCCTTTCAAGTTATATCCAAACTACTCTGTGACCATATACCATTGTTCCTTGTAAAGATAGTATCTGAAACTGGAAAAGGAAAAAACGATTAGGAGGAGAAGGGAGAAGGATACTAAGTTCAAAATCTAAGTACCGAAATCAGGTTTGTTTTAACTTTCCTCACTGGAATCATATTCCATAACATACCTACTCACATTAATTTTATTCAGGATTACATGAATTTAAAAAAATATATAGCTATTAACCAATTTGTCAGCTTCCAAATCTAAATTCTCATTATCTAAGATGCAAATAGAAATAGAGAGAGATGAGTACACCCCATGAAGGTTCCAGAGACTCGCGTCCTTTCATAGGGAAGCAGAGCAAGAGCCTCACAAGCCTTACCCCTCGTTTGGTAGCATGGAACCCAACCAATGGAAGTGGAATTGGGGTGGAAACTGGGATAATGGGTTGTTTGGTAGGTTGGAACCCAATTCCAGTTCCAACCCCATTTCCACCAAAACCTTGGAATTGGGTTCCATCAAAACCCTGAGAATTGAATGGGTTCCATGAAATTGCCATTTTTGCCACCTTCCATCTCCAACTCCGGCGACCTCTTCCCACAGTTCCGTCTGTCTCTTCCTACACCACCCACAGTTCCGTCTCTTCTCAGCCAGGAGCCTCATCCCTCGCCGCCGATTCCACCGTCGTATTCCCAATCCCAGCTTAGCCATCGGTTCTCCAGCTAGTGCCGTGACCTCACTCGTCGTTGTCCCATCAGTCGCGACCTCCACCCTCAACCTTCGACTTTGAACAACTCATCCACAGCCATGATTCTGTCTTCACTATCGTGGTTCTTGTTCGTCTCCGTCGAAGGCTCTGTTCGCCATCAGTCGCGACCTCCCATCAGTCGTGGTTCCTGTTCGCCATCAGTCCCGACCTTCACCCTCAACCGCCGTGACCTCACTCGTCGTTGTTCCTATTCGTCTCCGTCGAAGGCCTGTTCCTGTTCTTCATGAGGCACAGAAGCAGATCTATCTAATAGAACAAAGGCTTTGTTGTGCTGTGGGAATCGCATCGCCTTTGCTTTGACATCCCACTTGACCGTCTCCCCACTTGCCAAACTTCATCTCCCTGGCACGATTTCTGGTTCATGAAGGGCGACATTACCGGAGATGATGGCGAAATCGGATTCCGATTTCTGGTATGATTTTATTCACCATTCAATCTTGTTGTTGATTCCATTGTTGCAACCATGGAGATTCCTCCGGCATTAGACCTCCGGCGTCGAGGATGGTGATGTGGTTAGAGATGCCGCTGGTGATCGGAGATGTTGCTGGTGTGGGGGAGGGGAAAAATTTGTTTTTTTGTTGGGAGGGCATATTAGTATTTTTATATTATAAATATAAATATTAAATTAAAATAATACCCTATTACTTCCAGCATACCAAATAAACTTTTAATCTCACTTTCAGTTCCACTTTCAATTCCATCAAAACCAATTCCGCGTACCAAACGGGGCATTAGTTCTCACTGGATGCTAAAAGTGAATCTACAACTCATTCCATATTATTCATTGCTTTCTTCTTTCTTGCTTCCCTTACATCCCCCAACACAACAACAGCCCATTCACTCGATAAAGCTACGAAAGAGGAAGAAGAAAGATGAGATTTTTCTATAGGATAAAGTGATATAAGAAATGGGTTGGGTTTGTTTCACCCTTTTCTTTTCCTGATAATATTTGTTTACCTTGTTGGAACTTCGCCATACTTCCATAGTACAACATAATCTCAAGAAGAAGAAAGACCGGATTTTTCAATGGACTAAAATTATTTAAAAGGACTTCCTGACCCAAAAAAGGAAAATAACAGCTGAAGCATATCCTTGCTGATGTTTGGTGTCTTCCAATAAGACCTACTTATAGCAGCATATGCTTAAAAGAAATGTTAGAGTCCTACCTCTGTTATTTCTAGCAGTTGCCACACAAGAGGTAACATGGAAGTTAGTTAAGAGTTAGACACGGAGAGACCCAATATAGAGTTTCTGAAATTCTGACTTGTACCGATATAGAGTTTCTGAAGTTCTGACTCGTATCATGTCTTTCAATTATCACAGCATGTCCTCCTTGGTCTCCAATGACCAGATAATTGCCACATGAATGAAGCTGAATTGTAGTTCTATTATCTTGTGAAGGAAAGCCTCCATAGTCAATGGAACAAAAACCCATGTATAAGCTAGGGAAATTTTAGGAAAAAAGGCACAATTTTTTTTTAAAAAAAGTTTCCATGCGTAAGTTGGGAAAATCAGTGTAAGCTCTTGAGAAGAGATGTGTTTTGCCCTAATGAATTCAACTAATTCAAGAACTTGGTTTAAAGCCACAAAGTTCAAGTCATTAATCAAAATAACGCAATGGAAATATGGACCAAATTCAAATCAGTATTCACGCTTCATATTCAGTCTTCATCACCAAGTAACATAGAGAGAGCAAAAGCACAAACAAACCGAAATTGACTTGTTCATCATTGAAGAAGATGGTATTGAATAAACCTAATGAATGTAGGAGGCATGAAACATCAATATTCTTCCCTATACTTTTGCATTTGTTCTTATGATCCTCATAAATTCGATAAGGAAAGAACATCAAAATATTGGGCTATCGTGACTTCTATTTCTGAACTTATGGCACTATTTCTATGTTATCGTTGATTTGGAATAGTACTAATCAAAAGATTCAGTACAGCTCAAGTTTTCCCAAAATTTCACAGCTCGCTGTATTCATCATTGACAATTAGAGCAGCTGTCATTGACAACTTTTAGGACATTTTTATAAATAACTTCCTTCCTTGGGACCTTCAATAAATGTCCCTAAAATAAATGTATTCAATTTTAGAAGATTTAGTCTCACGTTTCAAATAAGTAAAATATTTAAGGAATGGTCTCATGGAGAAAAATATTTAATAAGAGGTCCCATTGACAACATGGGGTCATTGTATTGATAACACCTCATGTTGTTAATAGGACCTCTCATTAAATATTTTTCTCCATGGGACCATTCTTTAAATATTTTACTTATTTGGGATCTAAGGCTAAATCTCCTTTCATTTTTTTAATTTTTATTTTTAATGTTTTTCCAGGGTCTAGTGGGGCCCAATCTGTTTTTATATCCTTTCTCGAATTCTTTGCTTCTATGAATCAACTGGCCAGACTCGTCTTCCTCGTGTGAATATAGGTAATAACACTTCATCCTCTTTTTCTTTTCCTTCTCTCTACGCTAATTGCAATCTATGCGTCCTTCTGTAGCAATATTTTCACCTTCATTTTTTGAATGGTAATGTGTTTGTGTGTGGAACTATGAAATTAGCTTTCGACTGTGTTTGGTTTTCTTTGCATGTGGGAATTTCATGGGAGGATTTGATGTACTCGCTGGTGGATCTCGATCATATTGAAGATCATGATGGCCCTTGAAAATAGAGGTGGGCTTCTGTTTTTGGTTCCTCTAATGTAATTTCAGTATAATCAACGATTTAATTCGGTTCTGATTGCGTTTTGTGTTCTCATTAACGCAGATTGTTTGGTGGGTTCTTAATCACGTGCGAATTTTGTTTGATTGTGGACTCTCTTCTTTCCCTTTTGTTTTTCCGAGAATTTCGTTGTTTTAGCTTCTGAACCAGTGACGGTTTGCTTCGCAGTGGTTCAATTTGATTTGATCATAGGTTGATGTGGTCGGGAAGAACAATGTGGGAGAGGAGTATGTGGGTATCGGGTTATAGTGAACAATATTTATCTCGAACGGTTCCAAATGTACTAGTCGGTGACGTTAGAGTCGTGGAATTATGAAGTTAGGAGGATTTCGCTTGATTCAACTGGGATTCAAGGACATGGTATTACCATCATAGAAAGATAAAAAGTTGGAACTGGTATCTTTAAAGGAAAATAAGATATTGAGTTCGATGATGTTGTGTGATTGGGATGTCAGGAATCGATAGGCTGGAATTATAAACTGTATATGCATCTGCAATTTATTAATTGGTTGAGAACTGGAGTTTTATTACTAAAAGTGGACACATTGTTGGTATATCTGGCTGTAATGGCTTGAAACTAAGATGAGTAACTAGATTGAATCGCTCATCCTTTGTTGAGCTAATGGATTCTTCAAAGAATTTTCGGACTGACATTTTCATCTTGATATATATCTGCCTATTTCTCTAACTTTTGTCTTCCAGTGATATCACATCACTTCAAGTTTTTCTGGTCTGTTTCTGAACTCGAGTCGTGTAGCTGTCTCTTTAGCATCTCTAGGCATCTATCAGCCACATGATTGACACTAAAATTTTCTTATGGTCATTCAGTTTCAGTTGAGGACTTTTGGATGCCTCGATTTTGTGTTTTAATTACTGTTTTCTTTTCTTGGATTTCATTAGGAAAACATATGTTTAATCAATTAGGTGAAATCAGGTCGATTTTACTTGATTTGTCAGCCTTAAGCTTAATGAAAGAGGGAATGAAAAGAATGCACCAAATAATACCTCTGAATTGATTGTTTTATTTGCTGTTTGTTTATTTTTGCTGATTACTGATTTCCTTTGTAATGTTGACTTTTCTTGTTTTGCTCAATCAATGAAAATATCGAGTGTATCAATTAACATTTTATGTTTAGAAAGCCTGGCCTGTCTCATTTTGAAGTGCAGCATTTGCATATTTATTTGTCTGCCTGATACCCTTTGGAAGTTTGGATATGTTGCTAATTTTATTTCTCTTATTTGAAATCTTCATATTTTTTGGGTTCTATTTATTGTTACTTTTGGACAACATGATTTTTTTTTCTAATTGTATGAGTAATTCTTATTACAAACAATTTCTCATGTGTCATGTTTATGTCTATCAATTTATGCAGAAACCATGCAAAAAAACTGTGAGGCATCCCTGAAATGCCTACAGGGCAAGGGATACCCTTGCAATTTGCACTACAATGGGAATTCCATGAAAGGCTTTACAGAGCTTAAAAATGTCCCATGTTTTCTCCCAGCTGGGGTTGTTGCTGAAGCTGATCTCCCATTAGTTAATGAATTTCTCGAGCCTTCCAAAGAATTTCACCCGAAACCTTCTTATAACCATAATTACAGTACCTGGTCAACCTGCCATTTTGATCCTCACAAGGTGCCCCAGTCTCAATGGAATGCTTATGGTAGCCATTTTTACCCGTATACTGTTGAGAAGCAATCTCAACACGTCCCAATCAATATGTTTGCTCATGGTTACCCTCATGACTTCCAACATCAGGAATTTCAGTATTTTGTGGTCATAGACTTTGAAGCTACCTGTGACAAGGATAAAAATCCCCACCCTCAAGAAATCATTGAGTTCCCATCTGTTATAGTGAGTAGTGTGACTGGCCAGCTGGAAGCATGTTTTCAGACATATGTAAGGCCCACCTGCAATCAGCTTCTGAGTGATTTCTGCAAGGATCTGACTGGTATCCAGCAAATTCAGGTGTGTTAGGGAAAAACTTGCCTTTACTTGCGTGGGACAAATATAAATAAGAGCAGGACAAGTATGCATCAGACATAAATAAGGCCTACCTTCATGCTAGCGGATCATCTGTGATTTGTTTGACTCTTCATGTTGTCCCTTCCCAGTGAACTAGCATCTAGCAATAACATTGTTTGTATAAATCAACTTTTTTGTATGCAACAAATATCCTGATTTCTTTAATAGTTGTAAATGGTTCCATTCTTAGTGCCAGTGATGGAAAATTGTATTGTGGTTTCTACCTTTTTTATAAACTGTTAGAATATGGTTGAGTGTAAAGAAATTGGATTTTGATTAGTATTTGCATAGAACAACATTTTTACAACTTCTTTTTTGGTTTCAATGATCGGTTGTTTTAAGCATTGTGCTTTATGGATTTACATGGGGATTGGAAAACTCTTTTGAGTGAATGTGTCATGGTTTTTGTCCTTTTGTTTCTTTTCTTTTGATTGATGAGGATGTCTTGTCCTCTATTTTTTTAGTATTATCTTCCTTTCTCTAATACATTCTCATTCCGTTCCAAAATAATCGTGCAGGAGAACTTAAGTTGAGATTTAGATTCCAGGTCTTCTGACAAAATAATTGCTTGGACAACTATATTGTTGTGAGTTATGAAACTGAACTATGATTTTTTCCCCATTATGATTTACAGATTTAGCCAGAGTTGATACCTTGAAGATTTTTCTAGTTATCCATATGTAATGTGGCAAATGAATTCAAATATGACATGCTGCTTTTTTTTAGAGCTATTTGAATAGCAAGAAAATTGAGGTATTCTATTGAAATTGTGAACTGCCTTTTTGGGAAATCAGTTTTAATTCATGTTAGTGGATTATTTAAAAGAGAAATGGAAGAAAAATAGAAATTATGACCAACGCCTCTCATTTGTGTCCTTAAAAGTTTATTTCTTAGGAGTATGTTAATTTTCAGCTACTACTTAAAAGTACTAAACAAAGACTTGCAAATAATTTAGTTATAATCTTTAGCATTCCTTCTCAGTGAAAGCATTTTGGTTTGAAGCTTACAACACAACATGCTGAAAAGTTTATTATTGTCCCT
>JANTPZ010011126.1:0-13525 GCA_025593235.1 Vachellia pachyceras | reverse complement strand
TATGATAGTATAAATAATAATGCACCCAAAATTGTGGAAAGACGTCAAAGTCAAAAGACAGGCATGTCTGATGATAAGCAACTTAAGAGGACCGCAAAGCAGCTCAGTCGAAAAGCAAGATCTGGCCATTCATCTCATGCAGATCCTCCCATCAAACGTAGGAGTTTGAGTGCATGTGCTAAGGCCGAGACAAGCCGTGCCCTTGAGATTTCCTTAGAAGACTCAAAATCTGAAAAACCAGCACCTAGTCAGCCATCAAGCTTTCCAGAAGAGAGCCAAAAAACTGCATGCTTAATCGCTTTTTCTGTTGAAGTTATGGAAGAGGACAACAAAGGAAGCATTCTCAACAAGGACTGCCTTGGCACGGGCATGTCTTGCAATAAAGTTGAAAGATGTGAATCACAACCACCAATTAACTTGAACTTACACCAGCTTCCACCTAAGCCTGAAAATGGTGAAATGATGGAGGAAGATGAGAAGTGCCTGAAGCCAGATGATGCAAGTTTTGAATCTGACGAACAGAAGCAAGTTCCAAGGCTTGTAGGAATCTCTGGCGATGGTGATTCTGTGGAGCAGAAGACCAATGTAAACCCCAGGAGGCAGAGCACAAGAAATCGACCGTTGACAGTAAGAGCATTGGAATCTATGGAGAATGAGCTATTGTATGTGCAGAAGAAACAGAAAAAGAAAGAAGTGCAGACACCAAAAGCCCCGTTCAGTCCATGCCGGAGGGCACGTACGAGAGTCAAAACAACAATGCATCGCCATAGTTCAACTGGTGGTTCTTCCGCAGGTTCAATGCAAAAGGAGAAACGCATTGATGGAGATAATGATGTCAACCAGGATATTAACAAGGCTCTACATTAGAATTATCCATTTAATACTGTATATTTTGAAGGTAACTGTGACCCGTTAGTTGACTCTTGGTTATACCTGAGTGATCTTTACATATTGTACAGAATTTTGCCTACCCAGGAGAATGCTGACAAGACATCAATTTGTTAATGGTAATTTTTTGTGTTGTCACATCATTATAACGTGTCACCTTGATGATGATAAAGATAAGCTTCTTAATATTGTCTTGTCTGGACTTCGTCTTCTTAGGGCCCTGGACAATAATTATAAACAGCCCTGTATATAACCGGCAGTAATCCTAACCAAGTGCAGTCGTGATTAATTCCTTCTGATAGACTCAAATCTATAGTCACGGAAATTTTTTTTGCATTTGTGTGGCTAAACCTTGTCCGGACTTCAATCAAATCCTTTGGGATCCTAGCCCGCTTTTTTCTGTTTCTTTTCCGCATTGCCATGTAACATTTGTAACTAATTCATATTTGAACGATCAATGGACGCTTGGTTGAGTTGGCAAGGGCTACTACCAGCATTCCTCAGGGTGAGGGTTCGAACCCTAGGGAGTGATAGCTGCGATAATTAACGCAACCTCAAAGAAGTTGTCTCATCGGTACCTCGCTACCACTGTAAGGTCTCCTCGCGGGGGTCTGGATTAGTCTGGGGTGGGCAATGAATTCAGGATACCGAATGATTTATACAAAAAAAATTTCATATTTGAACGAGATTAAGCCCTAATCCGCAAGGCTCTAAAGAAACTGCCACAAAGATAAATGGGCCAAAATACTTTACCAGAAGAATGGACTGAATCCTTTACGAATTTTGGGTCAAATTCTCCTCGTTCAAGGCAGTTTGTTTTTGACAGCACATGGGCCTTCCTTTCAACCTCAATAGCTAGCCTAGACGCACTTTCCTTCCTCTGGTATTACTATTTTTATATTGTATTTATTTATTATGATTACCTTTTTCTTATATTACGTAGCGTATGGTATGATTATTTTGAAAAGTCACATTCCTGTTTGTGAGAAAACCACTTTGTTTGGTATGAACGGGAATTAAATCAGCATGTTTGAAAGGGAGTCAAATAAAGAAGTGAGCGCGTACGGGCAAATTGTTTTAAAAATCGTCATAATAGGAAGTTTGAATTTGATGCCCATGAAACAACATAAAGGGCTCGCGGAAATCAAAATCGTAGACCTGATCATTATATTATGAAAATTTTCATCACTTTTTTAAATTTCTGGCACTTATTTATTTTCTTTTTGGATCGAATAATTCTGGGTACTCGACCAATTATTGCTCGAAACAGAGAAGTTCAAAGGGTGGGGCAGGTTTTGAGATGAAGCAAAAAGCGATATCTCATCTTCCCGCTCTCTTGCACGGTGGGCTCCGCCAGGCAATTTCCTCCGGGGCCCATGTCCGGCACTCACTGACCATCACGGGTGTCTTTTTCAATGTCTCTTTCGGCTCCCTCCTCTCTCCCCCATTTCTTGATAAGATTCAAATTTTCATTTTTAAGTCTTAATACGTCAGGTTTTGAATTTTCGTTTTAAATCTTGCTGTTTTACAATTTGAGTTTCGTATGTGTTTGAAAATCTGTTGGGAGAGTGATTTCACATAAATCGAGATAAGTATGCGAGAAGAGTTTTATCTTAATTTACGTAAACTTTTGAAGGATGATGTTATTCATAATTCACATCCCACTCTCTATAAGCCTTTTTCTTTCCTTACAGTTTTTTATATCATAAAGGACAGAAAGGGTGTTTAAGAGTATCTTCTTAATTAAATTTACTTATTTTGTGAGACAAAATTCTTTTCGCATATTTATCCTGTGCTCCATAAGATTCCTTAAACTATTCAATTCAAATAAATATATTCAGCTTACAAGAGGATAGCCCTGCTTAGAAGTAACATTATTTTTATACATGTTTTAAGAAACAATGTTTGTAAGCAAGCAAGCAAGACGACAGCGAGAAAAAAGGGGTGTTTGTTAAAGTTTTTTTCTTTTTTTTTAAGTTCCATATAAGTTCTGAAACAAAACTCATCTCACATGTTTATCTTAGGTTTTCTAACTGATTTCCAAACTGGCACAGAGAATGCTCGCCACGTTCACAAGTCCGATGATTTTACAGCTTCAAGACATCACATACACCGATGAACTGTGAGAGTGCTTTACGAACGAAGAGTCGAATTAGAGGGGATGGTAACATGGAAAAGATAGCAAGTGATAGTGCAGATAAGGGAGCAATAATTGTGAGTATAAATGATGAATGATATAAAGAGGATGTAAACTTTTGAAGTGAGTGATGGATGTATGGTCCCAAACGATTCATTCTATATGGGGAGGAGACAAGAGAATCTAGGGGCGTGTCTAAAGACTAAAAAGTATATCTCCTTTACTTATTTATTCACTCCATTCAGTTAATAATTAGAGCATCAAGCAAGGACGGCACAGTAAAATAAGAGCTTTATTGAGATGGGAAGGGACAAAAAGGGAAGGGAGAGAGAGCAAGAGGCTTCAGCCTTAACCATGATTATATATCAAGATTGCTGGTCCATGGCGTATTGGGGGATTCTTTTTATCATTATTTACCAAACCCAACAAAAAAAGAACCCAAAATCCCTATGAGAATCTAACCATGTCATTTTAGTCCTAAAAGACCAGAACATGATATACCCCGAAAATTTTAAAGGAACAGTAACGAAATTATGCATAAAAAATTGGAAAAAGTGGGGGGGAAAGCTTCGATGTAAAGTGATGGCCACTTTTTCAAGTGATGATGAGGGATCGAGAGCTAAAGCTTCATGAGGCAGCTGGTTCTTATATCACTAGCTTCCAATAACCACGTTACATTGCTCATCAATCCCTCCAAATCAGATCAGAACAACTACTACGGGGTTTTTAAAGAATTAACTTTATTATCAAAAAGTTGTGATAAAGGGTGAGGGGCGTAACTTTGTTACCGTTTAAGTTCATGCTCTTTAATTGTGAATTGTTATTGAACTCTTGGCTAATAAAAATTCTTACTTGATATCTGCACTGATCCCCCCATCAAATGAATTATAACCGTGCTTTAATGTTTACACACGCAACGGCTAGTTAGCTACCATCGCCTCCGTAGACAGTACAATTCAATACAAGTCTGTCTTATATTTGATATTTATGAATCATCCAAGAAATGGATGCTGATGAAACGTGAAAAGTAGTCTTAAAATGAACACACGCATTTCTGTTTTCTGTAATTTTATATCATCGCTACTCCTACGTACATGATAGACTATCGCCCATTTCACACCAGCAGGACATATTCGTGCGTGTGCACACACACGGACTAGTGGCATATATATAAAGTGTCTGATGTAGTGGATTATATATCAAAGGGGAAAGGGGGAAATAGTGAAGAAAAGGCTGTAAGCCATTCCTTTGCGAATGATGCCATGTACCTTTTCCTTTCTTAAGCTCCATAATGCAAGCTCTTCTTTTTGGTATCATCCTTTTCTTCTTGTTTTTTATTTTCTCCCATTGGTAAAATGAACTCGTCTGTTAGTTAATTAAGGGGGGAAATAATGGGAGAAGTATAGTTGATGACCTACCTAACGCATGCATGCTTATGAGCAATTCCTAGACTAAGCATGTTAAATTTAACAGGTAAAGTTAGCAGTGAACATTGGCTATAAGGCAAGTGGTAGATGATGGAGGACATGTCGAAAGGGGGAGAGAGAGAGAGAGAGAGACGGTAGTGCAATATAGGAGCGGCTTTACACATGAATAAAGTTGCCGTGCAGATATGCTCAAAAGAGAAAAGGCCAGTTTGCCACTATGTCTACCACACAAAATGAGGCGAAGGTCCCACTTATGCAGCTTCCTACTACTTCCTCGGTATATTAAAATCCCCATCACTCTTACCTTTTCCTTAGAATGATTGATACAGGATCTTTCACCCCCTAACACCATGTCTCCCACGATCTCCCCCTTTTTAAGTTTTTAAATCGTTTAGTAATCAAAAAATTTGGTTCTGTACCTAAAAAAATAACTCATGGTCTTTTACAAGGTTGAGTTTAAATCTCATTTTAATGTGGCTACGTTGTTGGTGGGAGTACCGTGAATACTGCCTGAGTTTGGAACTAAACTTGCCTTAACTTTTTTCTATAAAAAAATCACTTAAGTATGGAAAATCAGAAAATTCATTTAAAAACAGCCCCTAACCCGCATCATTATTATATACGAGCATACAGTTATAAATTATTCGATTTGGTTGTTTAAGAATGCCTCTGCATAGTTTAATTTACAGCATCTCCTTGACACACATCCTTGATGGAGACCGACCTACAAAGTAGTGATGAGCAGTGTAATTACTACATACCTTCGATTTTGAGTGCGAGGATTGGACAAATGATTCACCTCACCGTGATTCTCTGAATGTAATGTTTCATTTCACTTTGCCTCTTAGATCTATAATTTATCCCCTAGAATTAGATATTGATATTGATTACCGATGGTGAGATAAGGCTTACATTAAAGGATGATTAATTATAGTATAATATTTTAGAACAAATCAACTCACATTTATCAGAAATAATTAAGCAACTTAACTAGCTTTCTTAATGTTCATAAAATAGTTGTTTGGTCCTTGTATTCTACCAAGAGAGAAAAGGGGGATGTGTTTAATTTAAGTGGATAAGATGACAATATTGTAGAAATTGGCTAACCATTTTGCCAATCAAAATTTTATTATTACCAGACAAGAGAAAGAAAACAGGCTACATGTACTGGGACTTAGGAAAGACGCAAGCTCCTGCAAGGGCATGAGAGAGAGAGAGAGTACAAGAAACAAAACAAGCAAGGGTGTGGATTATGTATGGTATGCATGGGAGTACAAAATGGGTGCTCTTTTTTGTATCATTCCCTGAACTCAGTGAATAAGAAGTTTCCTTTTGGTCGTTTTTCAAGTGCGTATCATTTGCACCAAGTTGGATTCCATGTCTGCTTCTTTACCATACGTCAATTAATAGTCATCGATCATAACAAAGTAATCATTCCAAAATAATGACAAAACATGCTCGCAACCACACTGCAAATATGCCCTTGTTGCTCGTTTCTCAGCCTCTCTCTCTCTCTCTCTCTGTAGATATATATATATATAATATTCAGAGATGGGGGACGGAGGAGAGTACTTTTCGCTATGTACAGGGCTTAGCCATTTCTCACATTCCATCACTGTCTCCTTCCCAATTGTCCTGTATGTATATTTTCTCTTGCTTTGACTCAGGTTATATGAAGATTGTCATGTAGCAGACGTGGTAAAGATGTGGCAGATTTGTTTATTTTGAAAGCCATATTCGAGTATGTGTGTGTATATATATTGTGTGAACACGACAATAGCGTCGGCTACAGGCTGAGAACGAGGCAGATATATATATATATATATATATAGTGGACGACATTGCATTTTAAAAACATTTCGTGGGCGTCGAAGCCCAAGAAGTGTGGGGGCTACAGGTTGTCGATACTATCAACGGAAGAAGTTTGATTCAAGAGAAATGAATAGGGACCGACTAATTAAATTATACTTTGTCAACTCGCATCGTCCCGATCAATCGATGACTTGGTGGAAATTAAAACAATAATATCCCTTGCCTTTTCATTTGATTGATAGAGATCGATAATACTATTTCACATAATCCACCGTCCATGTCCCATGTTTAAATCATAGATTCAGATCAATAATGGTAAGCTAAGATTGAGTGGCAGCCGTCGGTTCTTCCAGGTGGATGAAGATGAGCCGTCAAAATGAGGGATGGGAATAGTGCCCAAGACCTTTCAGTAGTACTATATGGTCATCATCAATTTGATAGCTGCATGTGAACCAAAAAGGAGTAATCATGGTTGTTAAGACCATGCTTTAAAGTTAAGAAACCAATGTTAATTCATTAGCGTCTCATTCATATTTTCTTTTTAAAATCAACACACCTGCACATGTATTAATTAATCCTCATGCATTTGCAGTCTAAATCTAAGATTTAAGATTAACTACCAGCTCTGGCAACAAAAAAAAGGAAGGATTAATAACCAGCAAGGAGTACTCATCACTTTCTCGATTGTCACCACCGCCTATAGCAGTGGCCAGCCCGTGGCAGGCATTGACGGACTTAAGATCCTGATTCAGGAGTTTTAAAATAAGTGGATTCAAGATAAGTGAGACATACTCTTAATATGTTTTGAGAAGAATTTGAGTAAAAATTTAGTGGGTTCAAAATTAGGAAATTAGTGTGTGTAAATAAATCACATAGTACTAATATATGTCTAATTTTCTGGAAGTCAGGGATGCGACTGAATCCAGTAGATAGAACATAGATCCGCCCCTGGTGGCAGGCATCGTATAGAAAGATTTTAATATACAGTTGCAATTAAATTCATATAACCAACGGCTTAGTGGCTCTGCTAGAATATGTCATTTTCTCACAACATCACGGATTAAGATTTAAATCTTATTAAGAAATGTATCCACATTTATGGTATGGTAGTATTTCAAATAAGATTATCTTAATATATATACGAGTATATATGCGTATATAAAGTACTCCATCGTACATCGTCGGAAGTCGCATGGATATATATATATATATATATAAACACGAGTCCGTCAACATTAAGTACAGTCTATGGATTCATTTTCTATGTAATGCTGGACCCATATGCATTATGGAAGGGTATCTTTCAGTTTGAATCATTAAACCACTGGACTTCCCTGCCGTCGTGTTGGGTTCCAGTGAAGATAAACGAACTTAATATACCATGCAATAATAATTTATATGATATTCCCATATGTTATGACTATTTAAGGTCGTTTAATAATTCCTTAAAATATTGTGTTTTTTTTAAGCATCTTCTTCTTTTTAATTTTATCTTATATTTTAACATGCGTGCGCGTTCAACACAATTCGTCAGTCGTCGATACCAACACGCAGAGTACCAAAAAGGAACGCAACGAACGCGAACGAGGTACGTACGTTGAACGAAACAGCCCTCTTTAATTTCTTTTTTTTCCTCTTGGAGGATATTTTGAATATTCCCGCTAGTGTCTACACATAGGTCCGTTTAGAAATACGGTAGAGAATTACTTTTACATTATGAACGATATTCGCATACATATACATGGTTTCAATTTAATTAACAGATAAGAAATGATACTAATTAATATATAGCTATGTGAATGTTATGTGAGGATATTTAAGTTTAATCAATATATATACTGACAATTTACAACACTGCTATATATAAATTTCAATAAAAACATAAATCACAATATAGTGCTTGTTTGGGAACACTGTTTCCCAAACAGTGCACGTAAGTTGAGATAAAATCATCTCGAAATCCATAAAGCATCTCAAAATCCGTAAAATACCTCAAAATCTGTAAATTCATTTCTCCCAACGGACTTCCCAAACACACATAATAGTGTTTAGATAATAAAAGACAAAAGATTATATATGTCCGGTTGTACGTATCTGGTAATGAACTGAATTAACTTTACTGAACGAAAGCCCGTTCAGTTCAAAATTTTGCTTCTCAGTAGTCAGTACCCCTTCCTATTGAAAGACCTAAATTATAATTTTATCTGGTTTATTTAATTTCCTGCACGATTCTAGTGATCTGATGATTGCCTGAACACTTTGTATTAATTTTAAATGGATACCATCATTCTTGAACGGTTTTAATTAATGTTAAGTTATTAAACACTTCATTTCGGTTTAGTTGTAATGAACGAATAAATTTTGTTTTTTTTTCTTTGACCGGTAAAGCCGATGAATTTTTGTAATAATTTAAAATGGAATAATATTCTCGTCATGGTAAATAAATATCTTCCCCCCAGGTCGCCTGCCTGCGAAAAGGTACGTATTGGAGTACAATTTTACTTTCGCCCAATAAGTACATTTGGAAAATATCGCATAAACACGTTTAAGGAAGATATTCTCATAATTTAGGTATAGTTATAAAATCTAAATTTTGACTCAAACTCTAATTTTTGTTCAAGCATAAAATTATTTTGATTACAAAACCTCAGTTTGAAATCTACTCTTTCCTACTTTTTTTCATTCTTTCTCTGTTCTCTTTCCTACTTTTTCCTTATTTCTCTTTCATCTTTCCTACTTTTACTTTTTTCTCTTTCCTACTTTTCATTCTTTCTCTTTCCTCCTTTCTACCTACTTTTTCCCTTGAAATCCGTAAAATCTAATAACTTCCCAAACATAAATCACTTTTTAAAACATAGGTTTTACCTCGAAATTTGTAAAAACTATTTTTCAAAATCTATGTTTTGTATCGAAATCTATAAAAGTTATTTTCAAAATAACTTCCAAACAAGCCCTAAATTAGTGGTGAAAGCTGTTTTTTAAACATAATTTTAAAATATATGATGTACATAAAAGAAGTTTTATTTCAGTGAACGTAATTTTGTATCGCTATAGCAAATAGAGCCATTTATGTTATTTGCTCAGTGGATCGAGCAATTCATTATCTAAGCAGAAGGGGTTGTTAATGTTGGGTAAATGGAAATTTAGATTGAGGATATTGTGCTTGTTTGGTAAATCTTAGCTTCTCCTTAAAAGTACGTTCAACATTATTTTTCTGTAAAATGAGATAATCTCCTCCATATATTTACTTCGACTTGTGTAAAAGTACTTCTCTACTGCGTTCCCAAACGGACATATTATTAATATAGAATGACCGATAATTTTATAGTTGAACTATACAAAAATTAAATAAAAAGTTAACTCTTTTGATCGTATCTGTTCACCACTTAATGACTGTATATTGCATCGTAGTTTATATTTCGTCACTAAATTGACATGAAATATATTAATATACTATTAAATAATGTGTGCTTTTTTTTTTGCCAAATATTAAATAATGTGTGCTTACCGTCATAATTTAAGTACTCTTTTTTTTTTTTTGCCAAAGTCATAATTTAAGTACTCATTAGTCTATTATTATTGCATATACGTTGAATAATGAATGTGAATTGACATGCATGACCCACATTTAATCATCAAATCAACATCAACACACAGGCATACGATTCAGAGATTATAAATAATATATTTTATTATAAATGTAATAGGTTTAATTATATAAAATTGCCCCACCTTCCGTGAGTGATCCGATCGAAATCCTTGGCCTACAATCTTCAAAACTAAAATGTGTTTAATTAGGAAGTCTGTTGGAAGAAATAAATTTACAAATTTTGAAGTATTTTACAGATTTTAAGATAGTTTTATGGATTTCGAGATGGTTTTAATGAATACTGAGATAGTTTTTACAGATTTCGAGATGATTTTGTCTCGGCTTACGTGTATCGTTTGGGAAACGGTGTTCACAAACAAGTACAATAACGCCACCTAAAACGGCAGGCTATAAGCTCATTTATTTCTGTATTTCTATGCATGGTTCGGGTCTATCAGTAGTGATAATAAGGCCCGTTTGATAAAGTGGTAGAGAAGTACTTTTACGCAAGCTGAGGTAAATATGTAGAGGAGATTGTCCCACTTTGCGGAAAAACATTGTTGAACGTACTTTTGGGTGACAGTTAAGTGTTTCCAAACAAGCACATTTTTTTTATTTCAATCTCATCCAATTTTAAAAGAAGAATTCGGATAAATCCCCAATTTCTTAAATTAATTTTAGAATAAAACTTTCTATGATATGGAGGTGACATTCTGTTGACAAATCAAGAAGAATATATTGAGAAATTGAATGTATCATTACAAACCCATGTGGGTACAACAATTATCTTCCCTCTTTGAGGGAGATGAACTAACCCCATTTCGGGGACTCTTGAAGTGGGAGATCCTTGTTATCCTCCTCTTCTCTACAAATTGGTGGGGATTCTTCATCCTCTCACACTTTGGTGATTATTATTCAATCACACCTTTAAACCATTACACTATGACCCTTTATATAGATTTTTGGGTCATTAACTAACTAAGTGATTAACATTAACCACTTTAACTAACTCATACTTATAACACCCCCTCAAGTTGACACCCCTTAACTCTAGGTGTTCAACTTGTCAATACAAAAATTACAAGAGAGTGAAGTGAGTTAAAGTATACAATTTTTGATTCACACAATAATACAAACATTTCTTTGTAATAATCTTCTCAATAATGAACAGTTCCTTTGCCTCTAGAAGTGAATCATTGCTGAAAATTTTGAGCTTCAACTCTTACACCATGTCCATTGTTCCCTCTACTGCTTCTTCTCTTCCGTTTTGACTTACAATTAGCCAAATGTCAGAACAGAAAGAAAAACAAGTGCTCAGATTCGCCAAGAAAATCTTGTTCAGTCAATGTATTCCTTTTCAAACCAAAAACTAATACGTTAAAAGATTAAAGGTTTCTTGTCCAGAGAAGAAGCAATTGCTATAATAATTGCACGGCATTATCAACCTTTGGCTTGGGCTAAGTGGTGTCGTAGGCTACCTCGTATTGTTGCATCAGCTGCTCGAATTCGTGACTTTTATATGGAAATAACTTTCCATTTTGAGAGCTCTGTCATTCCTTTTATTGGGCGAATAGCCCCATCTGATACATAAGAAGACCGAGATGGTTGGAAATTGGAAGGCTAAAGTTTTTGACATGCTTCATGTGATGGTGAGTGTTAAGTCAAGGCGGGTTCCTGGTGCTATGACAGATGAGGAGCTTTTTTTTTTTTGCGTGTATCCGATAAAGAACTTTGGCAACAAAGAAGTCTTCCTCTAACTGGCCAAAGCGCTAAAGCAAGCGGAAGAATTTAACTTGGAGATCCTCAATCTTTGCCAAATGATCCTTCTGGCTTTCACTGGTGTTATGCTGATATTGGCAAAGTTATGTATTTGAAACCTGATGTGGGGTACTAGAACGCTGATTCCTCTGATTATCACTAGGCAAGTTCAACAAATTAGAAGGATCTTGATCAACATATTCTTCACCCTGATGTCCCTCATCACAGAAATTACCACTGCTTGATAATGGCCTAGATGAAACCAGTGACTTGTATGTACAGCAACTGAGAGAAAACCCAATCTCTAACACTTTTCATCAACTACCCTCTTCTTGGCTTTCTTGAATAGCCACATTTTGCGATTCAATGCTTCAGCTCATGTGTTCTCTGGTTCATATCTTATGTAGATGTTTTCTGTCTTTCTTTGAAATCTTTCTACCATCTTTTTTTTTTTTGAAAATCTTTCTTTCTCTGTCTTATGGCTCAGAAAATGAAAGATGTTGATTCAAAGGAGGAGCTGAAGGAAGCTTACCGTGTGTTTGACAAGGACCAGAATGGGTTCATTTCTCCAGCCGAGTTCCGCCATGTTATGATGAATCTTGGTGAGAAGCAGCCTTGCAGGAGATCGGAATGACATTGTGTGCCTAAGGTGCACTCTGGTGGACTGAAATCGTTGATCTATTCCTTGCCGCTGATCTTGGAACTGGGGGTTCATACATTCCAGAAGCGGCGGAAGCTACGACGAAAGAAACAATTTGGACCTTTAGCCAAGGATAACCTGGCTTTGATACCATGTTGACAAATCAAGAAGAATATATTGAGAAATTGAATGTATCATTACAAACCCATGTGGGTACAACAATTATCTTCCCTCTTTGAGGGAAATGAACTAACCCCATTTCGGGGACTCTTGAAGTAGGAATCCTTGTTATCCTCCCCTTCTCTACAAATTGGTGGGGATTCTTCATCCTCTCACACTTTGGTGATGATTATTCAATCACACCTTTAAACCATTACACTATGACCCTTTATATAGACTTTTGGGTCATTAACTACTAAGTGATTAACACTAACCACTTTAACTAACTCATACTTATAATCACTTGGATCTCCCCACCAATGTATAGAGAAGGGGAGGATAACCTGGATCTCCCACTTCAAGAGTCCCCAAAATGGGGTTAGTTAATCACCCTCAAGAGATGGTAGATTAGTGTTGTACACCAAAAAGGTTTATGATAATACATTCATTTTCTTCTTCCTTTTTTACTTTCTCTAATGGTTAACATGGTATCAACAACACACTACTACGGAGTATAGTTTTGACGCCTCAAATTCGTGTCATTTTTTAAAAAATGGGAGTAAAAGATGAAGGCGGTGGCATTTTTGTAATTATAATAATGATTTGGCGCCCTATCCTAAGGAAAGGGCGTCATAGGGTGCCCTATCTGTGGTTAGGGCGCCATAAGGTCCATCCTATGGTGCCCTATCACAAGGAAAGGGTGCCATAGGGCGCTATATGGCGCCCTATATGTGGATAAGGCGCCATAAGGTCCACCCTATGGCGCCCTTCCCACAGATAGGGCGCCATAGAGCGCCCTATGGCGCCTTCTCCCAAGGAAAGGGCGTCAAAATGCACCCTTTTACACTCTATCTTAGATATAGGGCGCCTAAAAAGTCCTCCCGCCATAAAATTTGAAATTGTTTCACTCTGCCCAAGAATCTCTTTCTTTTAAGAGACAGCCCTCATTCATCTCTTCTTCACTCTCTCAGCTCTCACATTCAGCCCTCACTCTCTATTCTTGCTCAAATCCCCACATTGTTTTTGTTTGACTTTTAGTTGTACCTCACTGTGCTTACTCTGGATCTATTTTTTTAATTTGCAGAAATGGCTTCTGATCGCTTGACTCATGTCCA
>JANTPZ010011125.1:0-11812 GCA_025593235.1 Vachellia pachyceras | reverse complement strand
TTTTTCTTGAGGATAAAATATCTAGTTATTCTTTATCATTATGAAATACACCCTTTTTCTTATTTCTCACAAACAAAATATGTGTCAAAATCCTATTCCAAACATAAGATCTTTTCTCAAATAAGTTAATCAAGATGAAACTTCAAATTGAATTTCATATTTAGAATCAAAAGTAACTATTAATTGATTGAGAAACTTCAAATTTTTTTAATGGAATGGAAAGAGGGTGCTAAATTCTCTACAAAGAGAGAGACAAATAGAGAAGGCCAAACCTCTTAATGTTTTTTTATTCACTCAACTTCTAACCAAAAAATTATGGGTCAAACCGGGGAAAAATTTGTCCTTTAATGACCAGCATCATTTGCAAGCCGAATCTACCCCTACATCATTGCAAACGTGTCTAAACTTGACATTTCAACCGCAAAAGGTGCTACCACCGTAAGGTCTCCTCGCAAACTGCAAAAGGAGGTCCTGAATTATCACCAATGGGGTTGGTTCAAAGATGTGTCACAACTCGTTTGATTCAAAGAGGTGTACATGAAATTCTAATGTATTCTATTGATTCCATCGTTTGATTGACATAGTAATATAATTGAATGTAATTTTAATTATAACAGATTACAGCAAATCAGGTAATCCCGATTATATAACTTTGATTGTATAATTTGGATTATAGATTGTATGAATTTACATGTAAATACTTGTATTTTTCATAAATAAGTATTTAGACATTTATATTCTTCATTTTTAGTCTTAATATGATTAAAACGTTTATTTAACATTTTAATTTTTTTATAGATAAAATATTAATTTCATTATATGATTCTTTAATAGCATACTAAACACATTTTATGTAATCATCATCCCATTACATACCATTCACACCCACTATATTCCATTGTGTTCCAATAAAGTTTATGGTGTAAACTCCATGAACCAAACGGGTTATTATATCTAACAGTGCCTTAAACATAATATTATTAAATAGAAACATGATTGTATCTAGAAAAAAGATATTGAATTGTTATTATTTATAATATAATATTTTAATCATTAAAAATATAAATTCTACA
Source organism: Vachellia pachyceras (assembly GCA_025593235.1). NCBI lineage: Eukaryota > Viridiplantae > Streptophyta > Magnoliopsida > Fabales > Fabaceae > Vachellia > Vachellia pachyceras. Next base: position 10,739 of record JANTPZ010011125.1, on the reverse strand, counting down.
AGTTAAAAAAATGGTCTTTCCATGGAATGCCCTCTTGCTTCTTAACCTGCATCAAATCGCTGTAATTCTAAAAATATAAAAAGGTTAGCAAAATTCAAACCTAAACTCTTATAACAATAGATAGAAGAAATATACTCAATAAATTCAACTCTAGTCAAGTTGTCTATTTTAAATAAATTTGTCTTCTAAAGCCAAGGAAAAGATATAACTTAAAGCTTATTAAATAGAAAGGGCATGGGAATCAAAATCCCAGCATAAAGCTCATGAGAAAATTACTTTGCACATGAAGAAAATTTCACTTTCGCTTTTGCAAGGAGATTCTTTTTGGTACGCAAAGTTGTTGTGATAAGTCTGCTAATTAGTGGTCCAATTTTTTTTTTAATTTTGGAGTGTTGAATATTTACATAGCACAGAACTTCACCATACTGATTAATTATTTTTTTATAAAAAAGAACGTTGCTGTCAAATAAAAATTAAGTATTTTTCAAATAACATATTTTTACTATTTATTTAATACCTTAGTAGCATAATTCTTAACTGGCTTTTTCCTGGATTCAATGCATTAAGAGAAGACTAGTTTGAAGTTAAATCTCCCCATGTAAATGTGAAGCGAGACAAACATTTGTTTCGTCTTTTAAACACCTCACTACTGCTACTTTTTCAAAGCAACTCATAAAATGAACAAGAATAATTCTTCAAGTAAAAAAGCTAATAACGTTGACATCTTAAAGACTAAATAAACTGTAAAAGATGCTGAAATAGAATATATGTATTCACAATATATATATATATATATAAACTATTGCAGATAAGAAAATTCCTCTAACAGGCATACGCACTCCAACAGCTATTTCCCAAGGAATATCATTTCATCATGACATCATCCCAAACACCGACAACACCTGCTCTTGATTCTTTTAAGAGTTCTTATCAGCTACTTGAACAACCACTAAATTACAAGCTAATTGGTTCATTACATGTGTATGAGTGGAATTCAATAAAGACACCGTTCAGATGTTCCACTTCCAGAGAAACATATTCCATGATACTAAACGGGGCATTATAAGATGTTTAGTTTCATCTTGGACGTGAAACAAAAAACATAATATAATGCATATATGAGAATGAAAATTGAAGATACAAAATGGTACGGAGGCAAATGATTTCAAAGAAACTATGAATCCTGTGAAGATGGAGGTGCTTGTGTCACATGTCAAAATTTCTGCATAGAAGCTTAAATCCATTATAAATGGTAACACCTAAAAACAAAGAATTCCTGCCATCAACGTTTAAGTAGTTTAACTAGTGCAAGTTAAAACTACGAAACAAGCTCAGACTCCACAATGTCAACACCCAAGCAGAAGTTTTCAACAGCCAAGTTCCTAATCTCAATAATTCTTCTGAAGGGGAAAAATCAGCCGTTAACGTTTCTTGTTCTGTTTCCTCCCCTTCTTTTGACCTCTTTTTGGATTTGGCCGTGACTTGTGCTTGGAAGCTTTTTTAAATGGTTTCTTATTTTTTACTGGTATAATGTGCTTCTTATCAGCTCCAACAGGTTGTGACACAACCGCTGCCTTCCTTTCACTAGGATAAGATTCTTCTTCATGGCCAATCTCACTGGTTATCACAGTGACTTTCAAATCATCATTTTCATACGTCCTTGTATCTGCCAACAACAGAAGGTAAATCCAATCGTCGAACAACTCACTAACTGAAAGCTAATGGTAACTCTCAATAATAATTGAAAGGGGCACAGAGAGAGGTTTTCGTAAAACTTTAAGCAACAAATGCATCTATCATGAGTATGATAATTAGAGTTTAGAATTTCACATAATACAAAATTTCAGGACAAGAATCAAAAGATGTGCCGATGCAAACTAATGGCACAATTCTTTCACAAACATGTGGAAAATGCCAGCTTTCCTTTCTTATGTGTTTAATGGAAGTGTCAGACTAGAGATTCCAGAAGATAGTGTTTAAAATTATATAGGAGTGGTACTGAATCATCTCAAAAAGCCAAAGGTATAGTTCATGGAATCTTAGCATCAGAGAACAGTAGAAGCATTAAATAGCGGCTTAACCAGTCCAGTTGAGCTACTCATTGTTTATAGAATCTCAGGCACCAGAGAACAGTGGAACATAAAAAGCATCCTGATTCTAGGAACAAATGTTAAAAAAAAAAAATTCAAATCAATGGTTGCAGCGTTCATAAACGCTTACCAGCAACGGATTCAACTTGCTCCCTATCTTCTTCATTCTCATCAGCTTCCTCATCAGGCTCTGGGTGAGTGGTCGGCAAAAACCCACCACACAGAACAAGTTCTTTTTCCAACTTTCTCTGCAACAATAGTTCAATCAGAAAGATTACATACACAAACATTGAATACAAACCTATAACTCATGTTTCTAATCTCAATGTCAAGTGCTATACTGTTATCCAAGGAGACATCGAAGAAGGCAAGGCAGGTTGCTACAATCTTCCCATAAGTGAATAAACGGGGAAACTATATTCCAATCTTTCCTTCTACCACATATTTAAGAAAACGAGTTTGGAGCTTTTCAAGGTAAATTTTCTTATTGTTGTTAGTTATCATTCAATGCCTTAATTTTGAATTATCGAATACTAATGCTCGGGCAATAGCCTCCATATCTCTAATGATTGCAAATCTGGGCATACTTTACTATGATGGATCCCATTAAGGGCTACTAACTCAGGCACTCAGGCACATGCATACAGAATGGCTTAGCACAGGAGATTAGATAGCATCAAGTCTCTGTAGTTTCCAATCTTGTAAGCTTCAGTTGATATGCACCTACATTCCTCCGGTAACCCCCCCCCCCCAAACGAAACAAAAAAACTTTACACTGTTAATTAGATTCAGTGGCCCTTTATTAATGTAAGAACAATTCTCAATGTAAGTCAACATAGGAACTGAATTTCATATACCCTGTAGAACAAAGTCGAGAAGTCTGCAGCATCCGAACCCAACAGTTCACAATGAACTACTTTGATCCCGAGCCCATATATATTTGATAGTGAGAATTTTCCAATCGTGCATTAAAAGTGAATGTACCACCATATACCAAAAAACTCACAAATAAGAGGACTTAATGGCAAGCAAGAAAGAAAGAAAGGATTCATTGGAATAACCTATAACCATACAAGTTAATCAGTGAATACAAATTAATATTTAAAATACTCCAGAACACAATTGCAAGCAGAAGAATCAGGAAACTATTTCAAATGTTGTACCTTCTTGCGCAGTTCGATGCGTTTCCGTCGTTCTGCCTCCTCTTGCTTCCTTTGGGCTTCCTTCCTTCTCTTCTTCTTCCGCTTATGAAACCCAGACACGTAATCCCTTCAAACATCAAACCCCACATGACAAAACACTATCATCAATATCAACTTCAAAACCTGCAATATTTTACTCGTAACAAAAAAAAAACAATTCGGACTTTAATTGTCTCAAAAGAAGGCGATACATTACTTGAGGTCCTTCTCGTTGAAACCTACTGCCAGAGCTTTGTTCTTCAAAGCCTTCTTCCTGAGGTGGCGACCTCGAGACCCTTCTTGCGGAACTACTTCCGCTTCCCCGTTGCCTCCCATTGCAGCTCCCTAAGCCTGGTTGCCACTTCGTGAACCGCAAACTGCAACCGACGACGCCGTTCTGGTCCTGGTCCAGCCCACTGGGGACGACGTGAATGGAGTCTAATCTTCGAGAAAAACCTTCATATCTCAACTCATTGTTAAATATTTAATTATTTGTTAGTCAGAAAAACATATTATTTAATTTTAATCAACTTATTATTTTTGCCTGCTAGGTTGTAAGTTTGAGTGTTTGATCCTTCATAAATTGTTGTGGGTGTGAATTATGGGGAAAAACTAAAGCATTTTTATCTGTATAATTAATTTTATGTCAAATTTATTTTACAAAATAAGGGGAATTTATTAAATGTTGAATTATTTAAAAAAATGGTTGAACCAATTTATTCGTTTAATTTAATAGTAAGTTAAGTAACTATTCTCAATCAAAACTAAATACAAATAATAATTAAATTAACCAGATAAACTAAAATAGATTATCCTATTTAACTCATATATGCTTGTTTGGACATCCTCAAACTACATGCTTGAGTTAGTATCTCCTAATGGGATAAAATTTTGTCGGGGTAGGTATGAAAATAGGTTAAATCAGGCCAGATTTTGATTAAATAGGTTTAAACCTGTAATGCAGATATTGAGACTGAACCTGAGCCTAAATGTAGGCTTTTTTAGGCTCAGGCCTGAGCCTTTGAAAAGCCTTATAATTCCTGAAGCCTTTTTACAGGCCTACATAAAATGCCTCAAAGTAAACTTTAAGCCTATTATTATAAACCTTTAAAAAGGCCTTAAAGTAGGTTTTAAGCCTACTATACCTATTGTATGTAAGTTTTTAATATAAAAATTAGGATTAAAAAAATGTAAAAAGTGTTTTTGGCATCATATAAAAAATTATATTTATTTATATATAAACAGACCAGCCTGAAGGTTTACATGACAAGCTTAAAAAAATAGACATAACCTATTTATATAATTAGGGCTTTAAATAAGCCTTAGCCTGATCTTTTTAATAAACAGGTAAGGTCAAGGTAGACCCTAAACAAGCCGAGCCGTATGCCACCTAACAGGGGCCTGACCTATTCCCACCCCTAGTCGAGAGTGATGTCAAATACTAAATATAGCAACAGGGTTTCATCATCAGTTTTTCATATTCCGAGGAGCTAAACATTCCACTGAATTTAACCTCGCCATTAGTAAAAAGAAATTCACGGAAAAAGTTTAGATGAACTAACTCTCGAAGGCTTACCAGAACTATGCCTCCAACTCAAAAGAGCAGTCAAACCTTACCAATTGGATCTACAGGCTTGGTAAGAAATTGTTTTGATGTACTAAAAGACCGCGTTGATCGATTTAAAAATTCTATGCATAACCCTTTTGGGCCAGAGCCCAGTTGTGAATTCTAACATGAGGAAGTTGAGGCCCAAAATTAGCCCATTGATCAATATCAATAAATATCAGATATATTCTACCAAAAAAAATAATATCAAATATCTAAAAAAATCACAGTAAGTACATTACGAGGACATCGACATAAAGTTGAATTTTTTTATTAATAAATGTACATTTGTCAGGGGTGGTTTAGGTCGTTTGCTTGCTACGTACTCCTTCTTTACTGTCCGTCGTTTCTTTGCAGTTTTGTCTTCTACGTAATATAGCTGCCTTGTCAGTTGTCATTTAATAAGACGCTGACCTTCACTTGACCCCCAAAAAAATAATAATAATTAGATGATATTTTTTTTTAAAGTATATTTTTTAATCCTTTACATTTATATTAAAGTTCACTTTAATTATTTAAGTTTAAAAAATGTACTTTCAGTCTCTCAAATTTAACACCGTTAATCTTTGTTAATGGAAATTGCTGACCCATCAAACTTAACGCTGTTATTTTAAATCTTTTCTATTTTACACAATTTAAAATGCCAAATTTATTATATTATTAAATTATAATTAAAATGTGAGTATGATTTGTTAACGTTTTATTGTACGGACATCAATTAAATTTGATGAGTCAGCAATTTCCGTTAGGAGAGACTAAAGGCGTTAAGTTTGAGAAATTGAAAATATACTTTCTAACTTTAAATGACTAAAATGAAACTTGACGTAAATATAAACATATCCATATTAAGATAGAAGCTACGTTTAATGAGTTTGGTACAACATTGGATCTAATTTTAGGTTGAATCACATTAGTAACTAAGAAAATTAATCTTCTTTTCGTTATGATTTTGATTTAATTGCAAGTAATCCGTGAATTTTGATAATACCAACTTTAATTAATCACAAATATGTTGCTGATATTGATAATATTTATATTGCTTTCTCAAAATATTCATGTTCTCACAAAAATAAGAATTAAACCATACATTCAATATTTAAAAGTATTTTATTGTGTATACATTATTTTTTAGATGTGTACAACACCTTTTTTTTTCATGTATCCAACGCTTAAAGTATTTTTCAAGTGTGTCTAGAATTTTGGAACGTATTATATTGCATCCAACACATTTAAAAAAAATATTTCAAAGTGTTAAATTCATATAAAAAATACATTAAAGTTCTAGATGCAGTGTAACCCTTAATTCAATCACTAATATGAGGGAATAAATTTTAAAATAAGATATGTCATTTATTTTAATATATACACATGCAGAATGTCACACCAAACGCTGCTAGGGATCTAATACCTTGAGGGACCCTGGAGTGGGTGAAGGGGGAAAGGAGACACAGTGGGCAGAATGCGCTGAAATCCCACATCAGTTAGACCCGTCCAAAGTGAAGGTTATGTATGTACTTAGGTAGGGCGTGGCCTTTAACATCCGAGACCCTTTTTGGTAACTATGGGATCCAAGAGGGTAAAATCATATACTTACGAACGGTTAAACAGGGATAACAACTCATGATATTAATCAGAAACAATAAATAGTAGTAAATATAAGAGTAATCTTGCTGCCTATCATTTATTAAGATGCCGACCTTCTATTCTTCACATGACCCGGAAAAATAAGTAATTAGATGCATACTTTTTGGATCTCACACAAAAATATTAAAAGGGAAGCGCCTTTGATAATTTTGGTAGTTAACCTTTGATTTGATTTTACGTTGAATCGTATTAATTACTAAGAAAAATAATCTTTTTTTGTTGTTGTGATTTTGATTTAATTGCAAAGAATATATGAATTTTAACTCTTTACAACTCCGACTTATCAAATTTCCAACGATAACGTAAAATATTTTTTTTACCACAGGAGGAAAATATGTTTGTTATTTTCATAAATATTATTTTTTTACCAATATTTTCATAAATATTAACTTTCAATTACTCGCCCAACTAACCAAAATTGGCATTTGATGATCAATTTAGGTAAGGCAGTCATGTCACGTAAGGGTGGGAATAGGCCAGGCCCCTATCAAACGGCCTACGGCCTGGGCTGTTTAGGGCCTTGTTTGACCTGGTCTATTTATTAAAAATGTCAGGTTAAGGCTTATTTAAATGCCTAATTGTATAAATAGGGCATGCCTATTTTTTTAAAGCATGGCATATAAGCCTTTTAAACTGACCTGTTTATATATGAAATAAATATAATTAATTTTATAGGATGCAAATAACACTTTTTGTATTTTTAAATTCCAATTTTTATATTGAATACTTACATCCAATAAATATAGTAGGTTTAAAGTCTACCTTGAGGCATTTTAAAGGTGTACAATAGTATGTTTAATGCTTACTTTAATGCCTTTTTAGAAGTCTACATTATATGTAGGCCTCTGGTAAGGCCTTAAGCCTTTTTAGAGGTCTACATTATATGTAGGCATCTAAAAAGGCTTAAGGCCTTACCAGGCCTTTCGAAGGCTCAGGCCTGAGCCTAAAAAAAACCGACATCCAGGCTCAGGCTCAACGTTGTCATTACAGGCTCAGGCCTATTTAATCAAAGCCTGATCTGGCCTGGCCTATTTCCATCACATAACATCAACTTAGTGCTTGTTTAGGAACTTCATTTCCCCAACATTACGCGTAAGCCAAGATAAAACCATCTCAAAATTTGTAAAAACCATCTCGAAATCCATAAAAATCATCTTGAAATCCGTAAAACTATTTAGAAATCCGTAAACTCCTTTTTCCCAACGGAATTCCCAAACACCAACTTAACTTTTTTGATCAAGAACACCAACTTTAATTAATCACAAATATGTTGATAATATATGTTGTTTTCTCAAAATATTCATGTCCTCATAAAAATAAGGATTAAATCTAAGATGCATCCAATGACTAACGCGTTCAAATATTTTTTCATGTAAATCTAACACATTAAAATATTTTGTCGTCCATATAGTATTTTTTAGGTGCCTTCAATACCTTTTTTTGCATTCAATCTAGAATGTTGAAATATATTTTTGTTGTATTCAACACCCACTTGAAGAAATGCTACTTCAACGTATTAGATACGCGGAGAAAATACTTCAAAGAACGTATCATGACCCTTGAATCAATCGCTAATATGGGGGAATAAATTCTGAAATAAAATACGTCATGTAAATCCTCAATATATATACATAAACAATAAATTATATTAAATATAGGAACATAAGAGTAAGGTTATAGGTTGGAACTATTTATAAATCACACAAGGGAATTCTAGTATATGTACTTTTATGTGATTTTTAATTTGGTACCTGTGTTTTTTTATCTTAATTAACTTATTAATTTTACTTTTTTATCATCATTAACCCGTGTAACTTTATTCTGTCAGTACAATTAGCCTATGTATAATAGGTAACGCTGTTGAAAGAGTATAATTAAAGTTTAATTAAAAAAATACATTAATATTAAATTGAAAATTCGATAAAAGTGTAAGTAGTAACAAATTGTTTCCGGCCTGAAGCCTTAAATTACAAGAGAAAGCAATGGGGCCATCTAATATTCTTATCTTCTCAATCAATAGTCAATCGCTTTCTGATTGACTAACTTATCGTATCAGTATCCAGCACTTAAAAATATTTTTAAGTGCGTCTATAATTTTAAAACATTATGTTGCATTCAACACATATTTAAAAAAAATACTTCAAAAGGTTAAATCCACGTAGAAAAACACATTAAAGTGCTAGATGGAGAGTAACCCTTAATTCAATAACTAAATGGGGGAATGAATTTTAAACTAAAATATGTCATTTAAAATTTTAATACACACAGACAGAATGTCACACTAAACGCTGCTAGGGGTCTAACACCCTGAAGAACCCCAGAGTGGGTGAAGAGGGAAGGGAGAAGCAGGCAGAGTGCGTTTAAATTCTACATCGGTTAGAGCCGTCTAAAGTAAAGGTCATGCATGTAGTTGGGGCGTGACCTTTGACATACGAGAAGCTTTTTGGATAACTATAGGATCCCAAAAGAGTAAAAGCACGTGCTTACGGGCGGCTAAACAGGGATATCATAATGTTACGCAGAAACAATAAATAGTAGCAAATATAAGAGTAATCTTGCTACCTATCATTTAATAAGCTGCTGACCTTCTATTCTTCACATAACCCGGAAAAATAATGGCTTGTTTGGTACACAGAATTCATTTTGATGGATATGGATATGGAAATGGATATGGATGTGGATGTGGAAATATATATGGGCTCTGTTTGTTTTACCCGTTTTATCAACGGGTGCGCTTACCGAGACACTTTTCCTCTCACATAAACTACCTCGGAATCTGTGTCCGTTTTCCCAACGGGCTATCCAAACGGAGCCATGGATGTGAGGTTTAAAAGTATGTTTGGTATATCCTGGAAATGAGGTATGATTTTTAGATGAAAAGACCTAAAAGCTCTTCTAAATTAAAAAATCTTTTTTTTTTAACTTTTAAAAATACCTAAATCAAATTAAAAAAATTTTAGAAAAATCTTTAGATGGAATTATAAACATGGAATTGGAAATCCAAGCTTTTCATGTGGAAATGAAAACCCATGAGTTTGATGGAATTGGTTTCCATGTGAAAGCCAATTCCATCATGCCAAACATACATGGATATGAAAATCAATTCCATTTTCATATCCATACCTCCAAATTCCATCAAATCAAACGGGCCCTAAGTAATTAGATGCAATCTTTTTGGATCTCACACAAAAATATTAAAAGGGAAGCCGCCTTTAATAATTTTGGTAGTCAACCTTTGATTTGATTTTACGTTGAATCGTATTAATTACTAAGAAAAATAATCTTTTTTTTGTTGTGATTTTGATTTAATTGCAAGGAATATCTGAGTTTTAACTCTTTACAATTTTGAATTATCAAATTTCCAACGATAACGTGAAATATTTTTTTTTACCACAGGAGGAAAATATGTTTGTTATTTTCATAAATATTAGTTTTTGTCAATATTTTCATAAATATTAACTTTCAACTACTCGCCCAACTAAACAAAATTGGCATTTGATGATCAATTTAGGTAAGGCAGTCATGTCACATAACACCAACTTAGTACTTATTTGGATGTAAGGTTGAAAATAATTTTTACAAATTTTGATGTAAAACTTAGATTTTGGAAAATAACTTTTACAGATTTCGAGGCAAAACCTAGGTTTTGAAAAGTGATTTATGTTTGGGAAGTTATTAGCTTTTACGGATTCCGAGGCAAAAAAGTAGGTGGGAAAGAGGAAAGTAGGAAAGAGAAAGAAAAAAAAGTAGGGAAGAAGAAAAAATTAGCACGGTTAACATAGTACAATTAAAGTATTTAATTAAAAATACATTAATATTAAATTGAAAATTAGACAAAAGTGTAAGTAGTGACAAATTGTTTCCAGCGTGAAGCCTTAAATTACGAGAGAAAGCAATAGGGCCATCTAATATTCTAATATTCTCAATCAATAAATAGTCAATCGCTTTCTAATTGGCTAATTTATCGCACCAGATTCCCCATAGCCTCCTTGAATCAAAATTTTTATTCCCAACTTTCTCGTTACAGACTCTCTCAGCATTGAACATTCAACCCCAACAATGTTATAATTGAGTAGCCCATAATTACTATGTTAATTTAAACGGATTTAAATACATTATTTTAAACTATTTCATGCCAATCACTTCTCTTCAAATCGGTTTATCTAACTTAAATAGGTATTTTAGAGGGATTGTGCTACATGATTAAGCAACGGTTTT
>JANTPZ010011123.1:0-12910 GCA_025593235.1 Vachellia pachyceras | reverse complement strand
TGACGTTCATTAAATATTATGAGAATCTTTTCATTCCGGTTGATAACTGACCTTGTTTAGGCTATCTATTCCTCATTTTATGTTAACCTGATGGAATCCTAAAAATGTAAAATATCGTGGCCTTGGGCATTTAGGCGGCTAGTGAGGCACGAGATGAGAGCGAAGGGTCCTGGTTATTGGGATCTTCTTGTGCTCAGTCCACAAGGAAACATGTAAATGTGTTTGAGTAGATGCAGGAAGGGACAGGTCCTGTTTGGAAACTAATTTTCATCAACATACTTCAAGTTTTGCCATGTGGTTTATTTTGATCTTAGATGTCAAATATATTTTCGAGATTTGTTATTATTCCTCATCAGTGCAATGCAAACATACAGGATTGCAGCAATGAGAAGTGCACGTTTGTATACAGGCTTTAAGGTTTATGTTGCGATCTTTGTCATGGGTTATGGCGAGGATGGTGATTTTGAAAAGAAATGTCTTGTGAACTGAATTTTGTAAGTGAAAAAAATAGTGAATTAGTTTTTTCTTAAAAAGGGGGAGATTATAGATGCGATTTTGTATGTCATCTCCTTTTGCTCTCACTGTGGGGCGGACAGGAATCTTAAATTCTGAACCCTAACAAGAAAGATAGTCTGGAACGTAGGATAAAGACGAAGACCCCCATGGATAAGCTGGAATGTTTTTCCCCTTTCCCTGAGAGACCAAGAACAATTTAGGATGTTCGAGAAATCACTACGACATTTTAAATCGTATCTTCTTTACATGTTATAAATAAAAATACACCTTTAGTTATTTAATTTTATAAAGTATTTTCCCTCTCTTAACTTTTTCAAATGATCGTTGTTATTTTAAAAAATTAAACTTATTATCTCAATATTTTAGATATAGAAGATTGAAAAAAATATTTTGTAATTGATTTTTTTGCCAACTTTATAACTAGACTTTACCTGTATGACATAGTTAAGGTATTTGAAAGTTTTTTGTGAAGTAATTTCGTTGTGAAAGTATAAAAATGTAGCAATTGTTACCTTGGTTTAATTGAGAGGCAAATGGATGTCCGTCACGTAGGTATTTATTTAACTCTTTGAGAAAACTTCTAAAGCGAAATTGCTACTTAGAGAAACCTTCCAAGGCAAAATTGCCCCTTCAAGCAAACTTTCAGGACAAAATCTACATCTTTTATGGTAACATTATCCTAGATGGATAAAGATGTGGCATTTTATCCCTCTCTGTTAAATAAAGGTAATATTATTACGATTTTATACTTTTAGGATAAAATTACTTCACCTGTAAATACGCTTTTACGAGAAAACTTTGGAGACGGAAATGGACCTTCAACCTAAAATGACTAGTCAGTAATTTGCTAACTGTACGATGCTATTATGAAGTTTGGTGTGTATTTATAGAAGATTTTACTTGATCCGTTTTCTTTTGGGCGGGTTGCAAAACGGGTTTTACGAGTTTCCTTGTTTAAAGTTGATGGTTGGCGTGCGCTAAGCAGGAAAGGATAAACCCGGATTCAGTAGGGAGCAAGGCATAGACCGCGCATAAAATTCTAGGGTTTCTTTCACTCCTGAGAGGAGAATTCAGCAAGAGAAATAACTCTCTCCTAGAATCGAAACCTAGGGTTTTTCTGCGGCGGTAGCTATGCCGAAGAATAAGGGAAAGGGAGGGAAAAACAGAAAGAGGGGAAAGAACGAAGCCGACGATGAGAAGAGGGAGCTTGTCTTCAAAGAGGACGGCCAAGAATACGCTCAGGTGCTCCGCATGCTGGGCAACGGCCGATGCGAGGCTATGTGTATCGACGGCACCAAGCGCCTCTGCCATATCCGTGGCAAGATGCACAAGAAGGTTTGGATCGCTGCCGGCGATATAATCCTCGTCGGCCTCCGGGACTACCAGGACGACAAGGCTGATGTGATCCTCAAGTACATGCCCGATGAGGCTAGGCTGTTGAAAGCTTATGGAGAGTTGCCCGACACCACCAGGCTCAACGAGGGTATTGGCGGTGGATTGGATGAGGAGGATGACGGCACTGGCAACGATTATATCGAGTTTGAGGACGAGGATATTGATAAAATTTAAGCGCTTTGGTTTGTTTTGGATTGAATTGCGTTCTGAATTCGGCGATCTCGGTCTCCCTTACTTGGCTATAGCTCCCGTTCTAATTGCCCCCTCCCCCCTTTTCTTCTTAAACATTTCCACATGATGCAAAATGATCTGTAATATTTAAATATCTAGTATGTCTGAGTTTTACATGCTATGTCCTGTGGATGGTGAATTCCAATGGACTAATAGGCTGGTATCTCTTCAGTTTGATTGTTCTGTTCGCAGGTTGGAACCGGTACATGTTTTAGCGTTTTAAGTATTCGTAATCAAATAATGTTCCTCATCTTGCTGACTATACTATCTATTGCTTGATAACATTCTTCGCAAGGTTTTTTTTTCCCATTGTTGGTTTTCTTTTTCTTTTTTGCCGATCATTGTTGGTTTTCGATCATACCTATGATTCTTTTATGAATGATGGGGTAGAAAATATTTTAATAGAGATGGGTTAAACCTGATGTGTCTGAGTTTTAAAATCTTTTATGTTGAACCTGATGGAAATTACTAGCTAATATGTCTGAGTTTTAGAAGCTAACTTGCACCACCTAGTGTGTTTTTGATTTAATGTTGAAAGGGCTAACTCTGCCAAAAATGCGTTTTGGTTGCGGGTAGGGATGAACATTTTTTCACAGTAGATTCTTTAAATTGGATGGCATCTTCGTTTATGATAGATAATGGAACAAGGTGAATAAATCATTGGGTGAACTGTATAATGACTTAGGATTGTTTTCTGATTACTTTCGACTACATTTTGGCTTGATTAGTTGAGCAATATTAGGATGTCGGTGCCAAGTATATAAACAGACATACAAACAACTGTTAACCGTTAAGTTGGTTAGGGATCATGGGCTATAAATAATCCCCAAGGCTATTGTAATGTGTGTTGACGGATTACTAGAGCATTGCATTTCATGTCCTCTGGTTCTCTTTCCCTCTCTGCTTCTACTCTCTAGTGGTTTCTCCCCTGTTCTCTTTCACTTTTCCTCATTCTCTGTTTTTCTTATCACAATGCAGCAACAGTTGGTTTTGGTGTGGTGGTTAGAAAGCATGTTGGGTCCTCAACATTGCTGGTCTCATAGCAATTGTAATTCAATTAAACTTTCCTTTAAATTTATTAATTCTGAACATAAATAACTTTAGTAGTCTTCTTTTCATTTGAACAATCGATTTTGCTTTCTATATGTAGCCACCCATTTTATTGAATGGGGCCTTATCCAAAGGTTGAGCATATTGGTAAGTGGTAACGTCTGATGCATGTTTGACTTTGACTTTATTTTGACGTTTTATCATGATAATGCTTGTTGCTGATATTGGTGTCTCCATGTGGGAGATAGGCTACGGGCCATTCTCTTCCTCTCACCAACCTTACTTGCTCTTTTGATAGAGGTGGAAAGAAGGAAATTGTGCTGGTAAAATGTAAAGCATTCCTATTAATAATGACAGCGAATGTAACGTAGTCGAAAACTTGTTGAGAAATTGTTCTTGAGCTTGTGTTGCTGACCCCTTTCCCATATCATTCTCCCCAATCCTAGTTATGGAGGATGGATTGAGTGTTGAATATGTCAGTATAAAATATACAAATAGCGAGTTGATTTGGTCCTTGGTCAATAAAAATAGAGGGGCTCAATGGATAATGGGGATGGAATAGCTGTTAGAACGGCTCCGTTTGGTAAAACTTTTCAGAAGTCTAAAAGCACATTCAACGGTGTTTTTCCACAAAACGAGATAATCTCCTTCACATATTTACCTCGACTTGCGAAAAAGTACTTCTCCACTTTTTTTCAAACGAGTCCAATCAAGAGATTTTAAATCTCACATGATCTCTGCTTTTCTTTGTTCAACGGACGCCAAATTACCGTTGCACGGTTGAACTTTCTATTCGTTATTCTCAATTTTTTTGGTTTCAGACATTAAAAGGTGGAAGGAACTGCTTTTATATTAATGGAAGAGGTATTTATATATGGTGTTTGAAAATGCTTTGAATAAGATTAATTTAAGAAAGAGTGTATCCGTACTTCAGTACAAACAATATATCTTTGTCACTCTCTCTCAGTTTCCGGATCTGAACCTTGCCTGTTGTCTTGTGACAACTTCAGAATGACAGTTAAAAAAAAAAAAAAGATGTCTGTACCTCTATGTTTCCGTATCTGAATATTGTCTTTTAGACAACTTCAGAATGACAGGTTCTCAAGCAATTACAAATCCCTGACTTTGTTCAGTAGCCCAAAGATTATATAATTGAAGCTTTGTTGCAACTTATATTTATCGTTACCATAACAATAGAAAATTTTAAAATTATATTAGGTTATGCCTCTGGAATCAAGGGCATGGAAATAGAATTGAGATGGAACCAAAAACAAAAATAAACTCATTTAATTGGTTTGAATTGGATTTTATGAAATAGTTAATTCTATCAAATTATCGAATTGATACTTACATAAACCCTCCATGGAAACCCAGTTCCATGAACTCGGGTTATGCCTATTTTGTCATCTTTCCCTCCCTTCAACCACCACCAACATTTCTCAATCTTCACCGCCCCAACCTCTAACATCACCACCATTCCATCTTCTTCGTTAAGGTTCTTAGTGGCTAGATCCATTTCCGTGGTGACCTTCGTCTCCACCTCCGTTTAGTTTGTTTGCCTTCCTCCGTTCCCCAACCTCTATTGCCATCAGCCTTTCCTACTGCCATCTTTGTCTTTAACCTGTAGTTTTATAGCTTAGTCACCATTGATCTTACAGGTTTACCCCCACAATTTCTTTCCTTCGACAGGTGTAAGCCGATTTTGATAATATGGTATGCGTTTACTTTTATCGTAGTGGAGCTTTTGTGGGTTGGGGAATAAGGAACTTCTACAATTTGGCCAATTTTGATGGCCGCCATTGATGGCAGTGGATCTTTTGTGGGTGGGGAATGAGGTTGGGTTTTTTAATTTATGGGTATTCTAGTATCAGTCTAATATAATATATAAATTAAATAAAAACAATACTTCAATTCACATATTAAACATACATTAAAACACAATTCCATTTTTACTTCCATTAAAAAAACCCAATTCCATTTCTACTTCCAGTTTCTCCTGGCCATTAATATCCAAGTGGGCATGAGAAATTAGTATTGATTGTGCTTGTTTGGGAACTCCGTTCTCTAATGATGTATGTAAGTCGAGATAAAACAATTTCAAAATCCGTAAAAATCATCTTAAAATCCACAAAATCATCTTAAAATTCATAAAATCATCTAGAAATCTGTAAATTTCTTTCTCACAACGGAGTTCCAAACTGACACAATCAAGCAGGAGCGCTCCTACTATGAAGATTTTTGGGATATGGAACCAACCAATTAGAAACTAGCATTTGTCCACGTGTCGAGAATTGAAACGAGTGATCCGGATCACAAAATGGTAGATAACCATCGCATCAATAACTCTTTCTTTAGGGAGAAAAGTCTTAACAAGCAGCCAAAGGAAGAAAGACCTCAGACGCAACCGTCGAAGTCTGAACAACTTATCAAAGACTCAAGTCTGACCATGGCAGCGGCGGCAGCGGCGGCCACCGTCTTAATCCCTCGAATTCCGGCCACCAAGACCACCACTGTCAGTCGCTGCTCTGCTTTGCCTTATCTTCCTCCTCGTCTCTCCACAGCTTCTTTCCCTACCTCCGCCAAGCAATTTTCAGGTATTGTTCCGATTTTCATGTTTCACTTCATTCACAATTCGGTTGGACGCTATAATGATATTTGGCAAATTTTTACTTAAATTCTGAAAATGTGAGGCGATGATCGTTAGAGGGAAGAGATAAACTAAAGTCGATTGATTACAAAAGTAAAAAACTAAAGAATTTGTCCATTATTTCCCTCATGTACCCATAGTCGTGTCATACGAGAAGGTTCATATCTTTCACCAAAAAAAAAAGAAGAAGAAGGTTCATATCCATTTCAATCACCTTGCTGATACATATACGAGTTACCGGTACCCATGTTCATTAGGCTGATCAATTTCTCCATGAAAAAAACCACCTGAATTGGCAGAATGGCCTTGTCAGAGAAAGAGATAAAATGCTTAAAGCCATGAACAATTCTAGGTCTTTGAGTTGTTAAATATCTCCCACAATTCCATTCACCCAGATTCCTCCCTCATTTTTTATCTCTCTCCATGTCAAAATTGCCAACATACAGCCCTACCTGATAATCTGACCACAACCTTTTTATCCTCCTTCCTGGGTTCTCTAGAATAATGAACCCATGAAATTCCAATTAGTTGGAAAATATGATGTCTACTTGTCAAACTACTCAATACATTGTTTATTTCTTGCTTCCTGTCTTCCAGAGTCCCGGAAATCTTTGCTTCAAACCAGAGCTTCTTCTTCAGAAGAAACATCTACATATCCGAGTGAGTTATTCACAGATTTGAAGGAAAAGGCAAGAAGTTTATGACTTGGCTTATTTCAACATTATTGTTTTATCCTGAACTTTCCTTTGGCAAATCGTATCGTACGTTAGGAAACTTTTGTCTTTTAATCAAGTGGGACCAATACCCCCCGTTTATTGTTATCAGTGGGATGCTCTTGAAAACAAATCTACAGTACTTCTTTATGGAGGTGGGGCTATTGTTGCTGTTTGGCTATCAGCAACGTTTGTAGGTGCCATCAACTCTGTTCCCTTGGTAAGCCACTATTCTTCTTGAATAAACTTTAATTTAATCAGAAGAGATCCTTCGGTAGATTTTGTCTTTATACTTCCAGAAGGTTTTGTGAACTCATCTGAAATATTTCATTTATCTTCCAGCTTCCAAAGATTATGGAGTTGGTAGGGCTAGGTTACACTGGATGGTTTGTCTACCGTTACCTTCTATTCAAGGTAGGTGAAGTGGAGGATGGATATGTTACTGCTTTAGAATCATACACTTTTTGTTTTCTACAAAATATATTCGTGCAAATAGGCGGAAGTTTTTAGGAATTTGTAAGCACTTACCAGGCTCTTCAATAATAACACAGCATATGAATATATTTACAGCTTAACATTGTATGATCGATAAAGTTCTTCCGCACATTATATTTCTACTAGAGATTCTAGTATCAAATAAGTGAAGTTTTCTCCAATTATCAATGGTTGTGTCAGTCAAACTGATTAACGATTCACTCTCTGCACTGGATCCAGTCAATGTCTTTTATTTCTACAATCAGATCTCTTATCTGCTTATATTGTGAACCTTGGGCAAAAAAAAAATTTTCCGAGAAGAAAATATCGTAAATAATATGATTTTACTTCTTTGTACAGTCTAGCAGAAAGGAATTAGCTACCGACATCGAGGAAATCAAGAAGAAAATCGCTGGAACTGAATAGAAGGGTTTTGGTGAGTGGCAAGTAAAAGTTGATCTTCTATCCTATGATCTCCATCTGTTTTGTCTGCTTTAAGAGGCGTTTGTATCATTTGATGTTAGAATAGAATTCCTCTCAACCTCGTGACTAGAATCCAACTCGTTCTTTAAATGTGTAGCAACTTTTATAACTATGGTTGTGGGTGGAATTGTGGAAACCACGATTGCTTGTTCAATACTGACCGAAGAGCTAACTTTGCTCAGAGCTACAAGAGAATTCGATATGCTGTTTTTTTTTGTTTTGTGTTTTGTTGGCAGAATATGTGGTAACCTGTTTTTTTTTTTATGAATGGGTGACAGGTTAGTTCTTAGCAGCTAGCTTGAATATCCAGATAAATTCACTATTCATTGTACGACTACCTTGAATTCTAATATAATGAATATGTGATTTCTATTCGCTAATCTATGATGTACATGGAAATTATTACTTTTGTTTTTTTTATATAATAGCCAGTTGGTTTTCTGTGGAAAAAATAAATCATTTAATTATAACATATATTTTAAAATTTTTATATGTATCGTTCGATTATATATTATAGAAAAAAGATTATATATCAATTTAAAAATCAGGCAAATTGATTTAAAGAAAAATAATAAATATACAAATTTCTTTAATCTATTAAAAATTCAGTTAGTTGTTATATTAAGTATGAAAGGTATCAATGTTTAGTACTTAATATTCAATACTTCTATTGGCAAAAAAAAAAAAACTCTGTTAACGTAGTAATGCAGTGTACAGGAGTTATTATTTATAAAAATTCGAGTTTAGATAAAAAGTCTAGAAGGTTAACATTAATGTAATAACTACGTTCTTGGCGGCGCTAAGCATTTGTTCATACATACATGCAAGATATAATAAAAAAGAATCAAAGCACTTGAACAAATTAGGATTAATGATAATCAAATCAAGTTGACTATACCTTCAAAATAAATTAAATTTATTATATTCTATAAATTCAATTTTAGTCCAAAACTAAAATTAAACTTTAGTCCAAAACTAAAATTAAATTTTAAACACGCTTGATCAGTTATTTAAAACTACTTTTGTAAATGACGACAAGTTTGCCGCCCAAGCGAACCTAACGTATGAATTTGGTGACAAATGATATCATTTTCCTTTGTCTTCCTCCTTTCTCTAACTGGCCTTGTCAAAAAAAACAAAACAAAATGATGCTTAAAAAGAAATAACAATATTATTGATGAGAATCTAATAATTAATGATCGCAAGTTAGTCGAAGCGACAAATAAACCGCATACAATTCCGAAATCATTCTTTTTTATATAATAAATTTTTTACCCATAATCTCAGAGTATGATACTTAATTCATTATCTACTGAGGCATGTCCTTATAGGCACTAAAGCATGACAAAGAACCCTTCTCTATCTAATTCTAGTAAATAGGTTTACAAAACATTAAATTGTAAAGATACTTTCTTAACATCGCGATTGGAGCCACATCAAAATAGTACTTTCTATGATCGAACTCTTTTTTTTTTGGTGAGATTATAACACAGTCCCTTGATTGAAGCCACGATGGGTAATTCTGAAATGATTCCTGTGTCCTATTTATAATGCTTCTTGTTTGCTTTCTTATTACATCCATAATATGAGCACATCATCCATACTAAAGTACTTCATTTCTCTCTCTCTTTTTCCCATTGTCGTGTCTAGCCCCAGCTGGAAATGGATTGATTTTTTTTTAATTGAAGTGCTCAACCTTTCTCTTCAATTTAATTTAATCATTATATTTTTAATGTTTTGATAGATATGGAGTTTAGAACAAAAATAATTTTTGACCACGTTTTCTTAGAACAACATATTTATCACTAGAAATTTAAGATAAAAGTTTACAGAAGTTTTAAATTATTAAATTTCATTATAAAGATGAGGTGGGATATAGCTAGTAGTTAAATGGGGTGGAAACGGTTCGAATTTTCTTAAACGATATTGTGGATAAAAATGTATCTTATAAATTGAAAAAAGGTCATGTTGAAATAATTACTCTTAATTAGAGTTGATAATGCTCAAATTAAAATTGATAACATCACAAGTAGATGGATAAAAAGCACAAAATCCAGCCACATCTCAACAGAGTCGAATACCTTTTATTTGTAGGCTTCTTCATGAACATAGTGAAGAGCAGAGAATTGAGAAAAGGGGGTTAAAAGGGATAGTCTTTTCTTATATAAAAAGATATAATTAGGTGAGAAAATCCCAATTGCATCATCTCCTTAAACATATAAAATTCAAGTCGGTCTTGAAATTATATAAAGAACTATAGACCAAACCATTCATTAAAAAATGTGAACCAGAGCCTGACCTCGAGAATAGCCATAGTATTTGAAAACTTTGGAAACTGGTCATCTTGTTACTACGATGTTCCCAATCACACCATTGTAGCTCCGGTTCTTGGTCTGATGGCTTATAACACTTCAGACACAGCATCAGTACTAAGTAAAAGCTTAAATATAAGCGTCCAAGAAGAAAATCCTATCAAAGTTCGATTTTTCCGAAGTTGGGTTCGTGGTAAAAAGTTAGAAAAACCAATCGGTTCGAAGTTGGGTCATGATCGTAGGTTGATAGGATTGAAGAACATGAGCGAACCATTTTTGTGTGAGATACACAGTGAAGGACACTACACGTTAGTGCTTCCATTGTTGGAAGAGGCTAAAAACAGGGACAAGAGGCAGAGGTATAATAATAGGACAAGGTGGGTTGTGGTGTTGGGAATTGGGAGTGGTTTGATTATGTTGTTTTTTGTCGTTTTTGTTTTAGTAGGCTTCAAGGTAGTAAAGAGGAGGAAGATTGAAAAAATGGAGGAAAAAGCAGAAAAAGGGGAGACACCCGGTGAGTTCTGGGTTGGACAGAGCAAAATGCCTTCTGCTTCGATGGTTAGAAACCAGCCAGCACTTGAGAATTGAACAATTCTTTTTTACTTCATAGGAAAACTATCTCTCTCCCTCTCTCTCTCGTGCTCTCTGTAATACAAGTGTCTTTTTTTCTGAGTAAATATACATGTATATGTCTCCCTTAAAATATATGCTTTTATTCTATGGTCCTTTAATACCATTTTTTAATAGCATATATCAATATATTAATATAAAATTCATAGCAAACACCCTTCACAAGCAGTAAATAGTGCAACTCACCTAATTTTATATAAAGATGTGATTAGAAGTTGAGATAACAAAGACAATCTTAATGCTTTACATATCTTTAAAAAATAGAGCACTTTTTTATTTTATAAAATTTGAGCTTAACACATCATATCAAAATATACTTAGGACTTGATAATATTCCGAAGTATTAACTATAAAGTTCTTTAATAAAGCTATATAACACATGAACTGTTTACTAAAAAGTGCATGTAAATATTTTCTCAGCAAAAATGTGCGTGCTAGGAATTTCCAATTCCCTTTATTGATGAGAACAATTTCTAACCATTCTCACTTGGTTACTTGAACAGGGAAGAAGCTTCTGAGGAATGTAATGTTCAGCCTATAGGATGAAGATCACAGAGTTGATGAAGAGGGAAAGGAGGATCAAAGTAGGAGCCATTGAGAATAGCCAAAGTAATGAGCTTGTTTGCAGCTTCAGTGGTATGGATGCCATCCCAGCTTACATAGTTATAAGGATCATCACAAGCTGATGCTGTCACTGTGCTTCCATTAATCTGTTTGGAGCTCCCACAGTAAAGTTTTGGGTCAAAGTTATAGTCACCCCCTCCATGTCCACAGCATGCTTTGGTCCCATATTGTAGCCCTGTTCCAACACAAACAAAATTCAATTCACAAGTTACAACCACTTCATTATGACACTTTGTCTTGTGAATGCTTCAACTTCATCACTATCGTAATGATCCAATTGTTTAGGCATATAATAAGAACATTTGTGTCTATCTATATTTATATAATTTATTCACTTCTCTTTAAAAGATTACGTGATTTTTTAATTGAGCAGTCATTTCTATTCATCCAATCGCTTGAACTAATCTTTCATCCATTTGGTATTTTTAATTGAAGTCTAAGAATTTGACATCCATGTTCTTATGGATAAATACAACCATTTTCATTTAGTTTCAATTCACCGAAGACTTGTATAAATATCCAATTAGTCTTAAAAATCTATACTCATCTCCTTTTGTCTTTTCAAAGCAGTAGATTAACCTTTTGGAGATTTGCGATAAGAAACAACTTTATAACTCCTTTTTTGTGAGGAGCAAATATCCTCCTTAATTAATTTGTACCATGAGATTTGGGGTGCTGGAAGAGGTGCAGCAGCACGGAGTGAGTGTCCACATAAATGATGGAAGCATCTGAGAGACTTGCTCTGGTTTGGTTCAAAGTCTTCTTCAACATGTTGTTATAGTCAAGTACTGCTTTATTATAAGAAACCAAGCATCCAAACTCATCAATGTCTGATCTTTCATGAGGAAGCTCCACCAAAAATGCAGGGTAACATCCTACTGGTGCTAGATTCTGCACCAGAAATGTACGCCCTCCAAGTTCGTATAGCTCCTATACAATCCACCAGAAAAAACACAACTTGTGAAGAAACATTACTCATTTCAAGTCATATCCAAATAAGGTGATCGGATATCAACTCAGATTAATTTGTCCTATTTACATTTTAAATCAATCACCATATTTTGACGGCCATAGTTTATTACTTTTTTTTTTTTTTTTTACAGAAACCGGATGGCCACCCCCCAACTGACAGGTAGGAACCAACTTTCCTGATGCATATAGATCATAAAAGTGGCCATTATTACGTATTTATCTGCTAATATATTACTACTTTGAAGACGCACCAAAGCATTTGCCATAGAAAAGCTAGTAAACTAAGAGTAGATGAGCATTACTTGACACGAAAGCCACTCTCACCTTAATAGTGCCAGCAATTTGTGAAACAACTTGAGGCAGGTATTGCTTCACGCCACCAATACCAATGGAAGCCAAGTTGGAGGTAAAGTCATTTTGACCAATGTAGAATGTATACAGAGACTTGCCAAAGATATCGCGTGAAGGAAGTTTTGGGTCTAACCAAACAATCAAAATAAGAATTTTATAAACCAAAAAGAGAAAAGAAGAAAGTTCATATAACCCAAACATTAATGAACTGCTTTATAAGTTTGTATTAATATATGTGCGCGTGCGTCCATCATTAAATATCCATGGTTAGATGATGGATGAGAGAGGGTACCAAGGTGACCAGGTTGATAAACATTGGCTTTGAACTGCTTCATTTGGTTGAGCTGAATGGCGAGAGAGAAAGGGCTGATTCCAGTGACAAACAGAGAGGTATTGGGAAGAAGCACTGTGGATGCTAACGTTGCATAGTTGGCTCCATGTCTGTAATCTGACCCTATTGATTGCAGATAAGGGCTCAAGAACGGTAGTCCCACTGCTTGAGCTGCAAATTT
>JANTPZ010011112.1:0-10120 GCA_025593235.1 Vachellia pachyceras | reverse complement strand
TGACTTTGATTAGGAGATTCCCAAACTTAATGGTGATGACTTTGATTTGTAGATGATAAAATCTACTATTTTGAACTTTTGATATCTGTATTAAAATGTTAGAACTTTGATTATTACATGGATATTTGGATTCCTAATGCATAGATTGTTATTACAAATTAATTTGTAATATTTTATATAGCCGGGTCAACCCCCGGGTTAACCCCCGATTCGACCCCGGTTCAACCTCTGACCCTTGACCCAATGTCTCGACCGATTCGTTGTCCGGTCCGATTTTTTGAACCTTGCTTGTCACTTTCAATTCACTTAAGAATCTTTTGGCGGCCAAGCCTCCCTTTCCTTTAACATCACATTCACACACACCGACTCATCTCACATTAATTATCTTCCTTTCAGACAGATTTGTTTGTTTAATTATTTATGAAACAAATTATTCTCCTTTTCATGTCAGATACATGGTGCATTGTAGAAGAAATTCTTAGTTCACAATATACAAATCTTTACTCGGTATTTTTAAGGGCTGGTTTGACAACCACTTTTAAAACTTATGTTTGGTTTCAAAACCTAGGTTTTACCTCAAAATCAAGGTTTTTGTTCAAGCAAAATTTTTGTTTCCCAAAAGCTATTTTGTTTACAAAATCTCAGTTTGAAACCTAGATTTTGAAACTTAGCTTTTCTCTTTCATACTTTCTCTCTCTTTCTCTTTCTTACTTTCCTCTTTCCTACCCATTTTTTTTGCCTTGGAATCCGTAAAAGCTAATAACTTCCCAAACATAAATCAATTTTCAAAACCTAGGTTTTGTCTCGGAATCTGTAAAAGCTATTTTCCAAAATCTATTCTCCAAAACCTAGGTTTTGCCTCGAAATTTGTAAAAGATATTTTCAACCTTACATCCAAACAAGCTCTAATTATCACTCCTCTTTTAATGAGGGTTAGATTTGTTTTTAGTCTCTTTAATTTACACTGATTTGAGTTTTGTTTCTTGAGATTTAAAAGTGGTGATTTTCGTTCCTTAAACTCACTCAAACTAAAACTATCGTTCCTGTAGTTTTAAAATGATCTAAATTCGATATTAACGCTATTAATTTTACTTATGTGTCACCGATTCAGTTAATTATAATGGAATGGCTTAATAATTAAACAGGATAATATGGAAACAATTGTTGCATGACATATACATGTAGTGTTAAGCTTCTTTCTTGCCTTTACTTTTTTAATTTTGTATTTCTTAAATATACGGTTATGTTACTGAGAGGGATAAAGAGAAAGCTGAACACAAGCAATTTATCTTGGTTCGGTCCACTTGACCTACGTTCAGTCATCAGAGCTCCTCTGAGATTTGTAATCCACTATCAACAATAATCAAGACTCACAAGAGCCTTTACAATCGGAGACACACTCCCCCTCATAACTTATACTAAAACAGAGTCTCACGCACTTTGTATTTCAGCTCAAACTTAACTCAAATGACTAAAGGTCCTAACCTTGAATATCTCACAGATATGTGAAGTAATTGAACAAAATGAACTCTCTTTTAAGAGTAGATGATAAAGTACTAAAGCTCACAAGAGATAATGAATACAATGACAGGCAATGGTTGTGAAGAGTAATGGCGTAATAAATTCTTTTCAGTGGTCGTCTCTTTATGTCTTCACATCTTCTTCATTTATAGCCGTGACTATATTTAATATCCGTTACTCTAAGTTTGAATAGCCGTTAGAGTGCAGATTGTGTCCGTTACTCAGAATAGTTGTCGTTCGTTGAACTATCATTAATGCTTCATTGAATGCTGTTCAACTGTTGACGACGTAGATCTTAAATGCTTGGCTTCATCTTAGGCGTCCTGTGTTGTTTAATAAAAGAACTGAGAAGCATTTATTAGAGAAGGTAGCGTTCAAAAATTATAGACATGAAAGAGGAATGTTTCGTAAGAGTCTAGGCTTAGCTGTCAGAGCAGTACAGTGTCAGATAAAGTAGCACTTGAGTTTTACTTCTCAATACTCGAGTGATGATCAGAGTAAGCAAGTGAAATTTGAATTTCATGGGACTTTACTCGAGTTTTAGATTCAATACTCGAGTTTGTAAAACACTTTTTGAAGTAACTCGAGTGCTTGTTTAAAGTGTTGTAGAAGTTTTGAAATTTGAACACAAATACTCAAATGTTGTAATTTGGTACTCGAGTGTTGGAAACACTTTCAGCCGCTACTCAAGATATTAGAAAGAAAATGAAGTAAAGTCTTTTTGAAATACCACAATACTCGAGTGTTCAGTTCATAGTACTCGAGTGTTGACATTTCTTTTACCATTACTCAAGTTTCCTAATGCACGTATTGCGTTTGTTTAGAAAAGAAAGCCCGATACTCGAGTGTTGCAAAATAATACTCAAGTGTTAACAACACTTCCATTATAACTCGAGTGTTCAACTTCAAGTGATGTGTCATGTTTTGAAAATACAGCTCGATACTCGAGTATTACAAATCATAACTCGAGTGTTGATAATACTTCCATTTGTAACTCGAGTATTCTACTTCAAGTGTTGTGTAGTGTTTTGAAAAGAAAGCTCGATACTCGAGTATTACAAATTAATACTCGAGTGTTTCCAGCACTTCAACTTACAATACCCGAATTTCACTTGAAAGTAATCAGTTATAAACCATTTTTAGTTCCAATACTCGAGTGTTACAAAAACATCACTCGAGTGTTGTCAATACTTCAATTTTACACTCGAGTTTCCACTGAGAGTATTGAAACCCAGAATCAAATTTAACTCATAATACTCGAGTACAAAATCAAATTTAACTCATAATACTTGAGTACCTGCATTCAATACTCAAGTATTCTCAACACTTTCATCAACGACTCGAGTGTTGTCTGAAAGTATTGAATTTTAACACACTAAAAAGGCTCAATACTCGAGTTATATATCATAACACTTGAGTGTTGACAATACTTTTATACAAACTCGATTACTGAGATACAGAACTCGAGTGCTTTTGCATAAACACTCAGCAACAACAAATTGAACTTCATAATTCCTAAAATTACAAATTAATCATTTTGTTATCATCAAAATATGGCATCAACACTAACCCGTTGGTGGGATTAATGTGTGTTAATATTAATGATAATGATAATAATAATAAATCCTTATTAAAGTAAATAAACATTTGAACTTTAAAGTGTTCAACAAATTTTTTAAATTACACTATTTATATTTTATAATTACGTATTTAAAAATATGATAACATTGATTGTGTATAAGATTTATGTTCATTTTGACTAGTATTTTTATTTCTTCTCTCAAATGTTCTTAAATACAATTGTTTTAGGGGTTTAGAATGAAGTTAAAATCAGGAAGGATCATCTGCCAATAGAAATTCAATTAAAAATACTTGAAATTGGAGAATGGAAGGAGTTCAATTTGAAGACGTTATTCAGAAATTTGAGACTTACACATCAATTAGTTAAAGACTCAACACGAATCAATTCAATGCAAGGAAACCCAATTGACTCGTTATTGGAAGAGTTCATTGTGTGGAAATCTGATGCAATCTTTCCTCTCTTTGGATTGATATTTGAAAGTGATGAGCACTTTAATTAGAAACATCCATATTGGGATCTCAATGCATGGTCTAGACATTTTTTTTTCAAACTCCACCACCTTTCTTTAAAAAATATTTTAATATGCACGAAAGCTAAAATAAAGATAAACTCTTAACTGTTCATTTTTTCCAAAATTGACAGTATTATTTTCCTTTATTTCACTGTATTTTCCTCCTCCTTATCATCATCATCATCATCTAATTGTTTCATATATAATCAAGAAAGTTTGGATTCGAAACCCATTTGTTATATGTGCATAATAAAATGAGAAGAAACAAGAAATCTTGGATGTTCAAGGACTGTTTTACACGCTAATGATTAAGAACAGTTAATGGAAGTGATTGAACACTTGGTTTTCCTTTAATTATATAGTTATCTAATCGTATCGTAGAGATTATTATAGGTGATATATACGTACATGCATGCATCTAATATCTCTCAAAAGTGTAATTAAACAAGTTGTTAATTAGCATAAATATATAGACACAAAAATCTATTTAGTTAAACTGAGTCAAAAGGAGCAATAGGGTGGAAGGTGAGGGGGAAGAAAGTTAGTGTAACATGAAATGAGACATGTGAATCAATTTTAATTCAATTAAAGCTAATTAAAGCTTACAGCTGCCCTCTCTCACACACACACTATCTTAAGAGAAAAAAATGTTTTATTTATATATTTACAAGTCATATGGTTAAATTTTTAATATAAATACACAATTTTATCATTTATTTATTATGTATTATCTTTAATTGTTCGATTTCATATATTATAATAAAAATGTTAGAAATAATTTATAAATAGAATTAAAGGGTATGTCTAGTTTGATTTTTTGCTTTTATAAAGAGGTTTAATTCACATATTATTGATTTAAAATGTTGTCGTTGTTGTTTGACTCTCTTTTGTTTGTACATTAATATAATCTCGTGAAACACGAAGAATAATGCATGTCCCCACACCCACCTCCCCCAAGCCTAACTGTGATAAGTGGCTACGTACCATTTACTCGGTTGTTTTCATTCAACCAAAAGTTAAAAAGAAAAAAAATTTGGGATTATTGGTACCACATGTTCATATTTTAAATGATAAGTTATAACATTTATTATTATTGATTCTTGTAATCTTCGTCTCGACTTTAAATTCACGAGAAAGTATAAAATTCTTTTAGAAGAGCTGCCTCTAATTTGATCTGATAATACTTGAATATAATTTAATTAGATAGTCTTACAAAAAAAAGTAATTTTTGTAATTTCCTATATAATGTTAATGTATTTTTTTTACAATCCACAACTTTTGGTCTAGGTCTTTTAAAAAAAAAAGTATTGAACAAACATATTATTGTCTTTATTGGCCTCATCTTTCTAGGGTGTTCATAAAAGAATCTTTTTTTTTAATAAGATGAAAATTTTGTAGTTTGGACTAATCTAAGTTGTCCGATCAATATTGCTAAATCCACGTTTGATTCATGCGACAAGTAGAATATAGACATGGCACATGAGTTTCAAATACAAAACATTATTTTAAAGAAATGATATTTTAATACGTAAGATAGTTTACAAAATTCTAAAAGCATTTATTATCTGTCTACTTGAAATTTCAATAAAATCACATCAGAATCACAGTACCCCTTACTGTAGGCAAATAATTAATGATTTGTTGTTTTGTAAAATATCTTACATATTGAACATTAAAAAATTTTTAAAAATGTTTTATATTTGAAAATCAAAATAGAGATTCAACTTATTTCAGCCAAGAACTTTATCCAAGTGTGGCACACAAAAATTTCTTTTCAAGGCATTACTATAAAATCATATATATATATATGTATATAGAAGAAGCTTAATTATTAAAAAATCCTAATAGTAAGTGTAATTAAATTAGTTATTTCTTGAACTGCAATTTGTCATTGTATGATCCTAAATTACCCTTGATTTTTTTGAGTAATTAAATATTATTCTTTAGATTTCGTAGTGATTTCCCTTTTTTCCTTAGTATTGACAAGTGGTTGGTTCGCTATTGGTTGCAATAATTTGTTTTAAATACTTTTTTAAATTATTTTGCTGCAATGAAGTTAGACAATTGATAGTACACAGTCAAATATTGAAATTTCATTTTGCTTTATATAAAGCATGGCAGTACATAATTAATTTATTAAAAAGATTATTCTAAACTTTCGCATTTCCCAATTGCTCCGGCTCTTTGGACTACCTTTAAAAGAAAGTTTATGAAATCTATTATTAATTGTTTTTTCCATCATTTTTCAAAATTTTTTAATATATAAAATTAAAAATATATTAATTCAATAATGATCGAGTTCACTGCAATTAATCAATGAATATTGTAATTATTAGAATACACTCCAGTCCAAGTTTTAAAAAAAATTATAGAAGAGTCAAATGTTGAAATATCTACAATTACATAGAGCTTTGGGTTTGACAGATTGAATTCAAAATTTAGGGTTTGAAGGAAAAAAGGTATACAAGTTCATTAAATTTCTACTTTTGAAATTAGAATGATCAACGCATCATAATAACAATTCACATTTGATTTGAATAATTTAAAATCTTCACTATTTGCATTACCTTCTGTTTCAAAATGAGACATTATAAAATAAAGATAAGGTTCTAATTAAATTGTAATAAAAATATAACTATTAGTGGATAAAAAGGTCGAAATTAAAAAAAAAAATCTCCCCCGAGCTTATCGGGTCTGAATTTAAGATATTTACCGGTAAGTTTGGTTTGCCATGGTCAGAAGAAACTTACTGTGGGACTTGCAAATTTATTTGCATAAGGAGTCTATTAAAATTTATTGATGTTATTGTTGGTTGTTTTTTTTTTTTGGCCTCAGTTATTAGTCAAACCTTGATGTACTCATTGAAAAATATTTTCAATACAACGATTGAAGAATCGTCGTTACCCACTATGATCACCAAGACAACAAATCGATTGCTTTCATTGTGAGGCTTCACATACATTATATCTTCACTTGTTTTTCAATGGAAAAATTAATGGTTTAATCTCTATAATTTTAATTTGATTGTAATTCAATCTTTACACTTTAACTCGTTACAACTTAACCCACATAGGTTTACTTCGAGTAACTTGATTCACTGTAATTCAATCCCTTATAGTTTTATTCATTTTATAATTGTATCCATGTTTTAGAAAATAAAAGCACAAGCTTTATAATTTTCCCTAGTTTAAAATCACACTAATCTTTAAGCAAATTACAATGGTCTAAAAGGATTTCCGCATCATAGCCAAACCTGTAGAAGCTTCATCCAACAAAATGACGAGGGGAAAGAGCATAAATGCATAATTCTCAAGTCTATAAACTATCAAAATCCAACCACAGAGAAAATAGCACATTCAATCTTAATAGGATTAGTCCTATCTGGTTCAGAAAATGCCCAGCCAGCAGTACCACCAGAACAATTCCAACACAAGCTTCAGAGAATTACTCTTCCTCCTGGCTCCGCAACCTAGCCAATCTGTTGGTAACAACAACGTCCAACTGAGCTGCCCGCTCGACAATCTCCTTCCTCTTACGTGTCGACACGTTGTGTGCTATCTCGGCACAGTAAGTCCTGAAATTCCATCAATGGCATCAATGTAAAGAGAGGGCATAATGATACGTGGGCCTTAGAAATCAGACATGCAGCAGAAATCACTCACCTGTTGTGCATCATCAGGAGTTCCAGCTCCTGGACATTGTGCACAACAAATTTCTTGAATCCATTGGGAAGATAGTGGCGGGTCTTCTTGTCTGAACCGTAACCAATGTTTGGCATCAACGTACATCCTTTAAACTTTCTTCTCACACGGGAATCAATACCCTTCGGCCTTCGCCAGCTTGGCTGCATGTCACAGTAAAGATAAGAGTATCAACCCAAGGAGCAATGACCCTGATGCTTAATTGATTCAGCCAAGAAGAAAAATTCAATGACCAAACAAGTGTTCATAGTGATACGAACCAATGAATTAACCAAATGGACAAGGTAGACATACAAACACGGGAAAAAAAATATTTTCACCTCAGTACACTCTTCCTCCATTTTCCTAACAAGAATTTGTTTTTCAACTTTCACTTATACACGTTGACATGTTAATAGATTTTGCTGATGGTTGGTACTTGTTAATATTTCAAAATACACAGCATAATTCATAAGCATCCAAAACACCTAACTATACTAGGAAACGCAGAAGATTTTGGACAAAGAATTCTTAAATTTTGATGCACGTACATTTACAAGTAAACATAACGCACAGCTTAACTTTGCTAGTACTTGAAGATATATTTACGAAGTACAACATGTTGGGGTATGAAGAATAATATATATCATACTCAAAATCTCAAATGACAAGGGGTTTTCAAATTTTTAAATTACGTCACAAACAAATATCTCAAAATAGGTTTCCAAATAGTCCAGAGTATTAAGCTGTCCACATAGTGAATGCACCTAAAACGAATTCTGAAGAACTCAAGTCGCCAAATTGAAAAAGGTCGAAGGGTACACATTTTGAAAGACATACCTTAACAGAGATTTTCCTGTCACTCTGAGGCCTCTTGAACTTCTTGACACGCTTCTTAACAATTTTCTTGCTAATCAAAGGCACTGCCATTTTGCCTCTGAAAGAAATTCAGAACTAAGCATTCATTAGCATTACACAAGATGATATAAAACTAAAAAAAAGTAAGAAAAAACAGAAAAATAAACAGGAAGCCAAAAATTCAATGTATCTACAATCAACTGATGAACAAATGTTTATATTATACTATTTTTCAGGAGAAAAAAGAGCGAAAAAAGCAACAATTGGGAAGCAAGCAAAGCTACAAAAAAGTTGAGAATTAACATCTCAGGTTACAAAATACGTACGGAACACACTATACTAGTTGTGAGTGTGAAATCAAGAGAGCAATAGAATTGCGGAAACTGCGTACAACATGCACATCGAGATGCAACTGATAGGTAGGTATCATGCCCGAAGCGCTTTCCGTACATAGTTTCCAATGAAACGACTCTAGTTCTTCTGCGACTAGCACTACGCGATTTTATATATTCTAATTGTCATGTGTATTTTCTAAGGAAAATAACGCATATGATAATAAAGCTCAAAGAAAAACGCTAAGACCGGAGCTTCACACAAATTGACGCTATCACACAAATTATAAAATCCAATTACAGTGATTCAAGAGCGATGGTGAAATTGTTGCAGACCTGCTTGTATCACAGAGCCTCTCGGTGCAAACTTGGGGAAGGGCAGAGGCAAGCGAGCTAGGGTTTCCAATTGAATATATATGAATGGGCCTTTCTGAGAATTGAAGTTTATTGGGCTTGCATGAATTGGATCATATGACTTGTTCGGATCCTCCATGTGCTTACAGCTTGTATTTACCAACCAATGTACATAGCAACGGTTGGTTGAATCAAGTGGTAAGTGGCTTATTCCAACTTAAACAAGATCTTGAGTTCGAATCCTTATGTATGTAGAAGCCACCGTTGGGAGACTCACCCACCATTTCTAGGTGTACGACGCGGGTCGGGTCCGGATTAGTCGGGGCGAAACTCCGGAAACCGGACGGGAAACACAAAAAAAAAACCAACCAATGTACATTATGCATATTTGAGAAAACTTTTTCCTTTTTTTTTTGAAAAAGTTTTCTCAAATATGCATAATGTACATTATGCATATTTTGAAAAAAAATTTTCCTGTTGGCAAAAAAAAAAAAGAGAAAACTTTTTCCTAATGGTATACACATGTCAAGATAAAAAAACATTTCAAAATTCATAAAATGTATCTTAAAATCCGTAAAACTCGCTTCTCCTAACGAATTCCTAAATACACATGTCTAACGGAAGATGTCGATTCCTCACAACTTGACGAATTAAAGTTCAGATCCCTATTATCATAGATGCTTATATTTAGTGTCCAACAGTACTTTGAATATGATTCTCTTCGGTTAAAAGATGCATATACTGGCAAAAGAAAAAATCGTGTTTACAAACAAGGTTAGGTTTAAGTCTAACAAAATAACTAGTTCATGATGGCATGATGAATCAGTATTTAAATTTAGGGTGCTTACATTTAATGACCAATTGTAAATCGAATATGATTCCTTCAATATAAAAATTCATGTCCCACCTACGGAAAAATCTGTAGCTTGGGCCAATTGGGCTCTCAATTAGAAAAAGGGAAACAGCCTGAGCCCATAAACTAAAAGTGGGAAGACAAAACAAAGAAGAGTAGGCTTATCAGGCCCAAAAAGCACCTAAAAGGATGCATCTCATTTTGATGTTCATTTTTTTTAGTAAAGTTGATGTTCATTTTTTGATCAATTCATTTTGTGCTAACTAAAAAAAACGAATAATTCATTACCAAAAAAACTTGAATAATTATAGCCATTTGTAAATGCTATATCATTTATTACTATATTTTGTTGGTATCGTTATCAGAATGATATTATCATTCATTGCTCAATAATTTAAATCTCTTTATATGACTCAAGGAGTATGCCTC
>JANTPZ010011111.1:0-13172 GCA_025593235.1 Vachellia pachyceras | reverse complement strand
GGGTCGTCAAAAGATCCCAATTGAGAAAATACCAAAGAAAAGCCATCTTCAAGTCACATTCTCAAAACGTCGCTCAGGACTGTTCAAGAAAGCCAGTGAGCTTTGCACACTCTGTGGTGTTGAAACCGCCATCATCGTCTTCTCTCCCGCCGACAAGGCCTTCTCCTTCGGCCACCCCGAGGTGGAATCCATCATCGACCGCTATATCAGTCGAAGCCCTAGGTCGGAATCCGGTGCTCACCCGCTGGTGGAGGCTCACCGGAACGCGAACGTCCGGGAGCTGAACATGCAGCTGACGCAGCTTATGGGGCAAGTGGAGATGGAGAGGAAGCGAGGAGAAGAGCTGGATCAGGTGAGGAAGGCGAGGCAGAGACAGTTCTGGTGGGAGAAGCCGAATGAAGAATTAGGGTTAAATGAGTTGCAGCAAGTGATGGTTTCAATGGAGGAACTGAAGAAGGAGCTAGGGAAAATGGCGAGCAAGATGTTGATGGAGCATTATAATTTGGCTAATGCAGCTGATTCATCGGTTCTTATTGGAGGAGTAAATGGTGGTGGACATGGACGCTATAATAACGATGATGATGTCTTTGAGAATAAAAGTGTTGTTATCAACAACGTTAATGCTGCTTCCTCCAGTAATATTCTTCCTCATCATGCGGCCTATGACAATCTCACTTGTAGCAGGCGTGGATATCTATGATTCCCCCCCCCCTAATTTTGTTTGGGAGAATAACTGTAGTGCAAGACTGGTAATCCTATATTTCTAGCCTCATTTCCGATCATTCTCTCTGGTTTCAATAAGGCTAGCTGTTTGTTGGGGAAAACTATGCATATGATCTTATCTGAATATTTTGTCTACTTCTCTCTTGGAATAAGTTGTAAATTGTTGGGATCTGAACGTTAATCTAATTGTAATAGCATGCTTTAACGTGGGTTAGTAATTAAGCATGAATCAGTGATAGAAAATGTCGGCCCAAAAGAAAAAAAAAACAGTAGATAGGAAAATACTAATAATCAAGAATCCTTATTAAGGTAAAGATTCTATAACTTGCTAATATCAGAGTAATAATTAAGATTTAATCAAATCATAAAGGTTACAGAAAGTGACTCAGTAGACCACCAGCTTGACAAAGTGATTAATTAATCAAATACAAATGTCCCCGGTGCACCTAGCAATCACAGATTCATAACACAAGAAAGAAGCATTCATTCAGCATTTGTTTTTCCATTCTCTCTGTCTCTCTCTACGCTCCTTTTCCTGTGTTGGTTGAACGGTTTCAGCCTTCCGGGTCATATGGATTATGGAGGTTTGTGTCAGGTGAGGGCTGGTGTACCTGATGCTCCTAAGCCCGTTCAGACAGCCCAATCCCTCAACCCGGGTGGTCGGGCCAGTGAAGCCCAAAATCAGTCTTTCTTCAATGAAGCTAATACAATTACAATGTAATATAACCGAATAGGATAAGGGATTAAATCTAACAGAATGAATCATTTTTATCATAACGTGATCAATCAAGATTCAAATCCCTGTTAAGAAAGGTATCCATATTTAATGTATGAATGTAATTCAAATAGGATTGAATCCCATAGAAAGAAACATACGCTTAACACAACCCAAACATACTAGGAATTAATTGCAGTGATGATGATGAACAGGTTACGGATCTCCTGGTGGAAATGAAAGGACGTGGAGATGAGCTGGATGATGAAGATCATAAGATTTGGAAACATATATAAGCGACGTGTGTGACAATATTATTAAGCCTTCATTTCCACTCAATCAGTGTATGAGATATACAGAGCCTGCTCTTAATTATAGAATATACGGTTTTGGCTTTTCTAAGCAACTTCACTTAATCACCAAAATCATGCCTTTGAAGGAATGGCCTTGCTTTGCTCATGAGTGTTTCTGGGCAATGTTGAGAATCACCATTCCCGTTAATTTCCCAGATTAATCATGCTGTTTTTTTATTAATAATGCCCTCCCTCGTTCGTGAGGGAAATTAAACTGGAGTGACGATGAAGACAGCCACTTGCAATGCTTTTTGGTCCCAATTTATTAATTGGCTCTGTTTTGAATCTACCGTCTCCCATACGCCCTGCTGCTGTCCCCCAATTAGTATTATAGCTTTATAATTCCAAACAAAATGCTATTTTAGAGACCAAACACTTTGGTTCCAGAGGGAGATATACTGGTGAAAGATGGATCATAACAGTGTGAGCAAAAGTTTACTAATCTATAATAAGTGTTAGTTTTACGCAATCCAGCACCATTAAGTACATATCCTAAAATATATTATTTCTTTTTATTATTTTCTATTAAAATTTATTTATTAAACTAAATATATCAGTAGATGTTATAAAACAAGCACATCACGTATAAATTTTTAATAAATTATCTGCAATTTTCTGGGGGGAAAACCATCTTACCCCATTCAATTGAATATTGAATGGGGTAAGAAAAGGGCGAAGATAATTTTTTTTTTTAAATATTATGAAAAGAGCTGTTTGTTTTGAACTTTTGGGTGAATGTCTTACTTTTACAATATAAATTTAAAATAATCATACATCCTGTTTGTTTATTATTCACTCTAATTAAAAATACAACCAGCTCCATGGTCTGTCATCCACTCATCCATCCTACGTATCCATCACACCTCCCGTTACCACGTGCACGTGCAGGTTCACGTGCAAACTGAAACTAAGATGCAATCAGAAATTGAGATTTACAGTAGTTATCAGAAAAAAAAATAAAAAGGAAAGTTGGGAACAAAGATTCCGCCTCACCGCCGCACGCTACGTGGGCCCACCTATCCCTCAACGTGGCCCCTCCCTAATATCCACTTTAAATTTACATGTTACGTGGTTATAAAGCAAGTGTCTTCTCATTTGCCCATATTAGGTGCTTGTTTGGTAACACTATTTTTCAACGGTACACGTAAGTTAAGATAAAATTATATTGAAATCTATATAAACTATTTTAAAATCTGTAAAAATCATCTCAAAATATGTAAAACTATCTTGAAATCTGTAAAATACCTCAAAATCTGTAAACTTCTTTCTTTTAACGGAATTCCCAAACACATACTAAGTAGTTGCGTTATATTTTTTAAAAAAATAAATGTAAAATGGATCTTTGCTATGTTCCGTATGGTCAGCAAAAGAAAATTAGCGAAGTGTTTGGAAAAATCAAAAGCACGTTCAACAGTGTTTTTTTGTAAAAAGAGATAATCTCTTCCACAAATTTACTTCGGCTTGTGTAAAAGTATTTCTCTACCGCGTTTCCAAAAGGACATAATACCGATCATGAAATCACCTTGTGTATTTAAAAATTCATCGAAAGAGAAGAGTTACAAATTTTAAAATGATTTTACCGATTTTAAAATGATTTTAAGATAATTCATCTAAATCGATTACTACTGTACATGCGTCAATTTCGGGAAAGAGAGTTCGTTATGACCCATAGATAGATATGTTGTTTGAGCAATGACTCCTTGGATATGATTTGCCCCTATCATGGATGATTTGATGTCATTTAATTCGCAGTGGGGATTTTATTTATATAAATGCTGATTCAATATTATTGATGAAGGGACAGATTGTTGCAGGAGAGGGACAGCTGGGTAAGTGAACAAGAGGATACACATACAGCCAAGCATCCCTATTTCTCTGCTGGCCTCTTCTTCCAGCTCATATCTCCTCACTTCCCTCCCCACTTTGCCCTCTCCCTCTCCCTCTCTCTGTAACCTCATCGCATAAATATTCTATTTTAAATTTTCACAAGTAGAAGATGATGAGTTTCATCTCACTTGTAATATTAGAAATTTTTATTTTTATGATGCATGATTCCTTTCCGTAATGTCCTTACCCGGCACGTTGATAAATATATACATGCATATACTGAATTAAAATATTTTATGGATAAAAAATCAACAGTTAGGAGTAAACTGTTATATAATTACGCGTCAAAATTATACAGTCATGACTGAGGAGAACGTTCAAATTGTGTGTTTGGAAAACAGTGAAAAGAAATGGGTTTACGGATTTCGAGAGGAATTTACGAATTTTGAGATGGTTTTTATGTAATTCGAGATGGTTTTTACAGATTTTGATATGGTTTTATCTTGACTTACGTGTAACATTAGGAAGAAGTTCTTCCCAAACATGCGATGTGTCTTCGAAATTTATTTTTTTAAAAAAAAGAAAAACTAAGTTGATACCTTGCGTCTTTGAGAGAACGAATATATGTGTATGATTTGAAAATCTTTCCTCCAACGGTGAACGCAAGTTAAGATAAAAACACATTTTGAAATTCGTAAAAAACATCTTGAAATTCATAAAAACATATCGAAATTCGTAAACTCTTCTAAGATTAAGTAAAACTCTTTTTAAAATCCATAAATTCATTTTTTTTAATAGATTTCCGAACAATCACACTATAGGCGGATTGGGAAGAGGGTGGAATCAAGGTCTGCTAATTTGCCACGTTGATTGAAATTTGGAAAAGCATTCGTGGAGATAATTATCGTTTGATCGATGTCACCATTAAGAAAGATAGCCATTTACTTTCTGGCTAATCAAGACCGAAACGGCTTTGATTACTTACATCAAAAATTTTTTATAATCAATGAAAGTTATAACTACATTTAAGGCCTTGAATTCTAAAATAATTTTAAATTTTTCATTTTCTCGACACAAAATATTTTTCTCTTCTTTCGCGATGACAGATATTCCGCCCGGAACATGTCGCATCGATCCAGTTCAGCAACGAACACTACGGATTAGACTTTCATCAACAAAAGCAAACATGGGTTAGAATATAAATCAACTGTGTGCTTGTTTAGGAAGTTCGTTCCCCAACGATATACGTAAGTCGAGATAGAATTATCTTAAAATTTATAAAAATCATCTTGAAATCCATAAAAACCATCTAAAAATTCGTAAACTCCTTCCTCTCAACGAAACTCCTTTCTCCCAACGAAGTTTTCAAACACATCTTGATTGGATAATCCGTTGGGAGAACGGACACAGATTCCGAGGTAAATATGTGAGAGGAATTTTATCTCAGTAAGCGCATGAATGGCTTTTGGGGAGGTAAACGGCCTCCAAACAAGCCTTGTATATGCTTGTGACATCTTTTTTTTAGTATTATTATTACTCTTACCACAACGTCATGGTTTGATATGTTTTAAGGAAGATGAAGAGCTACAACAGGAAAAGGATAATCAGAGTGCTCAAAACCATTGGAAATGTTGTATCGATTGATCAACCCGAACCCGAAAAGGCTATCTACAAAGTGTTCACATTAAAGGGATTAATAAATAAAAAATTGAAAAAAACGTTAAGTGAAATACTACAAAGCAGTTAGAATGTCGACTTTCATGAAAATGTATTGTAACAAATTTCATATTGGGAATGTTTTCTTAAAATAAGCAAGCACTAGACTCCCCAATGTTAATAACTAGTGTTCAGGGTGTGGTTCTTACAAGTTTCTGTACTAATTACAAATAATCAATAATTAAATAAGTGTGATCCATTTTACAATTATGCTAATTTTCTTTTAGAAAAAAAACGTATAGTTATATATGTTTGTAATATTATTTTTAATACCACAGTTAGCAACTTTTTATTTTACTTTTGTAGCAAAGAAAGAAAGTGATGTGTATAAGCCATATCCATATTACTATGATTAGTAATTACACCTCTATAAATAAATTCTTAATAAAAAAGTGTATGCAAAATTTTGGATAATTTATTCGAAACCTAAAACTTCGTCTGACATGATTTCAGAAAATGCTTCAAATTCATCAATTTGACTTATATTAAAATTCAGCATCTAACTTTCCCATTCCAATTTTTTTATGGAAATAAATCTTCCGATCAAAACAAAAATGTGTTGAAGATAAATAAATAAAAAAATATTTGAAAGGGATGACTAATACGATAGGCGGTCTGTGACCATACATTAGACCTAAAACAAAAATTGGAAGCAAAATTTGTCAACCTACTAATTAAACCAAAACAAAGAATAAATTGCTAATTAGGTTGATTCGGGTTGGACATATATAATTGGTAGTTGCTACCTAATTTATTCATCAATATTGGAAGGAAACAACAAATCTAGTCATTTAAACACATTATTAATTAATGTTAATGGCCAAATTAATTTCAAGTCACCATGGCATCCATAAACTACTGCACTGGGACCTTCTAAAACTTTATAAGGAAGTATTTTTATACTGCAATATATTTTTTCAGAAAAAATAAAATCGTACAATTTGATTTCTTTAATTTTCATTTTCTTATTACTTAATTTTCTAAATTGTGATAGAATGTAAATATCATTACATCATTAATTAAAGAAACTGACTCACGGATTAAATCCAATCCAATCCGAAATTATCGCCCAACTTAATTTACTTACTTAATTCAAGTTCCTCCTTGAATACACGTGGGATTCAAGCTATCCAACCGAGAAGAAAAATTTGAATGGGTTATTCACGAAGTTATAATTATAAAAGAAAATAGAATAATGGGATACGAAGATGAGTTCAAAAAATGCCAGCTTGCATGGGACCTCCTCCAAGTATTTGCCACCATATCAAAAAGTAAAAGAAATCCTTCTACTTACAGGCTGTCTCCTTCGCCTTGCCTGCTCAACAACTGTCTTCTTCCTTGCTCACCAGACTCTTATAAGCGCAGCTTCCTTTTCCTCTCTCTTCCATCTTCACACACAACAGTAGTTCAATTCTTCTTTCCCCCATTGTTTCACTCGCCGGAAACCCCCACCCCCACGCTATGGATCCGTGTCCTTATGTTCGGATCCTCGTCGGAAACTTGGCCATCAAATATCCGGCTGCTTCCAAGCCTTCTCTCTCTGGCCAAGTTCATCCTTCTAATTCTCCTCCTTGCTTCTGTAAGATTAAGCTCAAGGATTTCAAATCCTCCGAATCCGATCATCAGTACGCCGCCGTTCCTCTTGTCTCGCAAGACGCTGGTGACTCTCAATCCCATCACTCCTTGGCTGCTTCCTTCGACCTGAGCAAGCCCATGATCGACAAGCTTCTGAAGTCGTCTAAGAATCCTACTCTGAAGGTTTCTGTATACAAGGGTCGGAGAATTACATCTGCGTTTGGCTTCAGCGCAGCCAAGTTATTAGGAAAAATTACGGTGCCGTTGGATCTTATCTTGGCTGAGTCTCGCGATTGTATGTTTCAGAATGGTTGGGTCTCACTCGGGGAGAAGAAAAAGGCATCGTCGGAACAGTTGTTGCACTTGACTGTCCGGGCTGAACCGGACCCGAGATTCGTGTTCCGGTTCGACGGCAAACCAGAGTGTAGCCCGCAGGTGTTTCAAATCCAAGGGAATGTCAAACAGCCAGTTTTCACCTGCAAGTTCAGCTTCAGAGATCGGAATTTGGCTTCTAGGTCCTCTGTATCAGAGTCAAGCAATTCAAAAGGCTGGTTGAGCTCGCTGAAATCTCAGAAGGACCAATCGCCAGAGCGAAAGGGATGGTCCATTACGATTCACGACCTATCCGGCTCCCCTGTAGCGGCCGCCTCAATGGTCACGCCGTTCGTCCCGTCTCCCGGTTCCCACAGGGTCTGCCGGTCTAATCCGGGCGCATGGCTTATCCTCCAACCCGGTGGCGACGGCACTTGGAAGCCTTGGGGGCGACTGGAGGCATGGCGCGAACAGAACAATTCCAACTCGGTGGGTTTCAAGTTCGACGTCCTCCCTGCAACCGCTGAACCGGTGACACTCGCCGGCTCAACAATCAGCGCCGTGAATGGCGGAAAATTCACAATAGATGTTACCTCTGGGGTCACCCCAGTCAACAGCCCACACGGAAGCTGGGACCTGGGATCCGGGTCCAGATCGAGGCCGGGTTCTGGATCAGGGTCGGAGTTCGGGTTGGAGAAGCAACTGTTTTACAAGGGGTTTGTGATGTCGGCCACGGTGGACGGTGAGGGGAAGCGGAGCAAGCCAGAGGTGGAAGCTGGGGTGCAGCACGTGACTTGCACGGAGGACGCGGCGGCGTTTGTGGCTCTTGCGGCAGCCATGGATTTAAGCTTGGATGCTTGCAAGTTGTTCTCTCAGAAGCTCCGAAAGGGGCTGAGGCAGTAGATTCATGTGGGTGTCGTTTCTTTGTGTCGTTTTTCCGGGCATCATGTCGTTTAGGCATCGGATTCTTTTTCTTTACACAGCTAACATCATTTTGATCCATTAATTACCTTTTTTTTTCCATGGGATTTTATGAGTGACCTTGTACAGCTATTGCGGCAAAAACAAAAAAAAATGTACAGTGAAGTTGAAATGGCAGGATTTGGTTTTTTAATTCCTTTAGCTCTTTTATATATATATATATATATATTAACTTATGAATTTCATTAATTATTTTTCCTGACAAATCATGTTCCGTTACTTCTGGATTCCATATGTTCGATGAATCTATGTTACATTTCAGACTCTGGTGACTTGATGAGGTGGAAGATGAAAAGAATGAGAATCCTATGTTCATTCAGCCTTGAAGCGCATGCATTCATGAGATCAAACTATTTCATGTCCAAATAAATAAAACTAATTATAATGTTTGTTTAATTTACACGATCAAATCAAGTTGTATGTATATCGAGATAAAACTCTTTTTACATATTTAATTTTAAAATCCGTAAAATCACTCTACTAACAAATTCCTAAACACATGCATGATGGTAGGTAATTTAGACGGAGTTGGTTTTAAAAATAGTTTTACCATTATAATTTA
Organism: Vachellia pachyceras; assembly: GCA_025593235.1. Classification (NCBI taxonomy): domain Eukaryota; kingdom Viridiplantae; phylum Streptophyta; class Magnoliopsida; order Fabales; family Fabaceae; genus Vachellia; species Vachellia pachyceras. The sequence continues at coordinate 4,408 of JANTPZ010011111.1, read as the reverse complement.
TTTACGCTGTGGACTAATTCTTTTAAGGAGAAAACTTGGAAGGTTATTTTGAATTGGTCCATCGTAACTTTGGGGGAAAGTCGAAAGAAGCATATTATGGAATGATCTCAAGCATTTTGTGTGTTTGGGAATCCATTGGAAAAAAGTAGTTGCAGATTTTGAGATGCATTTTACAGATTTTGAGATACTTTTTATCTTAATTTACGTATACCGTAAAAAAATTGTTTCCCAAATATGCACATTGATGTGCTGTCTCTAATCTTCTTTTCAAGTGAATTTTTTATGTGCTTGTTGGAATCCCAAACGGTACATGTAAGTTGAGATAAAACCATCTCGAAATTTGTAAAAACTATCTCGAAATTCATTAAAACCATTTTGAAATCTATAAAACCATCTTGAAATTCGTAAAATACCTCAAAATCTGTAAACTCATTTCTCCTAACGGATTTCTCAAACACATTAAACAAAGCCGTATATTTCACATTAAACTAGCTATATAAACAAATACAGGTGGAGCAATGGCATAGAAAACGATAGTGCATGCCTGTATAGGTTGTCCAAATACAATGTAGGCTTGTGAATTATGTTCATTCCCCAACCAAGCAGTCAAGCATACACCATATATACGAAATATGGTCCACACAAAAGGCATATGAAATTGAAAAAAAAATCGAAATCATCGGCACCCACAACTCTGCTTTCCAATGATGCGTTCATTACTTTATTAATGCATTCACAAGGCCTAACTTATAGTTCCTTCTCATTAAGGTTCCCACCACCTCATCCTATCAATTCCATTATTGTACCCCCGTACAGTAGGCTTTGCGCCTGGGAGTGAAGGGGAAAAAATATTTTCTTGTTAAATAAATTTCAATTTAAACATCTCATATTATTTTATACCAATTTCCAAACCTATCCCATTAATAATTTTGAACGTGCACCGGATTGGATTTATGCCTTTTCTTTTTTTAGGACTGAAACAATGGATGGCTACATGTTATATCTGTACTCAGTTATGTTTGATTATGTGTAATTTATATGTGAAAGTTTTATTTCAAAGTTATATATACACACAGAGATATTTTTGTATGTTTAATTCAAAATAATATTTCAATTGTAACTGATCACATTTCAAATTGACCTTGTTTAAACTACCAGCACTTGAACAAGCATTTTAACCAATCTGATTTCTAGCACCTTGTTAGAACACATTGATGAGGGTCTAGATCATTAGATGATGAGAGAGAGAGAAAATTAGGGAAAAAGAAAAATACGAAAAATCAATCATATTTATTCTGTATATTTCCCTTAACAAGAAAATGGGTCAGATTTTACGGGATCAAACCTGTGGGATATGATCATTGCAATTGGATTATCGAAACAATTTACAAAAAAAAAACTCCAGATGTTTGATGTATTTCTCTTTGAATAAGACCTCAACTTTAGCAATGGTTTCATTAGATATCCTGATACAAAGGTGAAATTATTACGGTGGATGTTCATTTTCGAATGACGGAATCAAAATGTAGTATCGAATATGTAGGTGTAACTATTAAGTTATATGATGGTGAACTCAATGAAGTTAGTTATTTATTAAGAGTCGAATGTAAGATTTTTGAGCCATTAAACTATTTTGACCATAATTAATGGAGTAAGCGACGTATAAGTAAAATTAACGATGTTAATATCTTTTTAAGTCCTTTTTAAAAGTAAGACAATTAACAGTTTTTGACAGAGTAAATTTGAGGGATCAAAACTATAACTTTTAAATTTAAAGAATCAAAATCTATATCAGGACAAACTATAAGACCAAAAGTAGGTTTAACCAATTCACATAATCATTGACCATATTTGATCATCAGGCCACGTTAGCAAAAATAATGGTATCAATGATATGTCAACAATTTAAACGACATTAATACTTATTTAGGTCTTTTTTGAAACTATAGGAACTAACAATACTAGACGGATTAGAGTTTAGGAATGAAAAATAAAATTTTAAAACTATAGAGACTTAAGTGAGGGAAACTATGTGGATAAAAAATTAATTTAACCCAATTTTTATTAAAAAGAATGCAGGAAGAGATTCAGTGACAAAAAAAGTTCAGTTTTTTTTTTATACATAAAAGTTTAGGTGGGTTCGGCATCGGTCCTATACCAAAGCCAGGGCCTGGCCCCAGGGTTCTTTGAGCACTTACAAGAGACTTACGAGATCGCCTACCAAAGGAGTCCTCACGACGGCAGAGGGAATCAAACCCACCTCCTTATAAAAATTGGATCCGTTTCTTACTATCTGTGTCAAGGTCTTTTGGTAAAGTTGAGTTGATGACATCCTAACGTGACTTTCTTTTTGAGTAATGCCAAGAGGATAGGTTCGTAAAGCGTAAACGATGGGCCATGGCCCAAGGGACTGTTCCGCCACTATTTCATTTCATTTTTAGTTTTTAATTTTATCTCTGTGCATAAGAAGGACAAATGGTAGTTTCCTCACAACTTGGTTTGCTTTGTAGATAAAAGTCGGGATTCGAACCCTTAACCACTTGTCAAAGACTAGATTAATTTCTTAATTTCATTATGCATGTTTCCCTTTATTTTCTTAATGAATTAACAAATGATGTTGAGCCTTTGAAATAAAGCATTAGTTCATGGAGCTGGAATTGTGTGGTTTGCCGTTTGAGAGGGTTCCTTTTTGCTCAATTGCTTCTTTTATTCATTCAATATATATATATATGTGAGTTGCTTCTTTGATTTTTCTTAAATCCAAGTCATAAAAATTTCCATCTTCTCCTCCGTATTGCTCGTACCAAACAGCCCTTTAGGCGCTGAAACTGTGTGCATGCAAAGTCCTTACTGCAGAAGAAATATGATTATACTCTTTCAATTTTATAATATAAATATGCTTACACTCTTTCAATTTTTAATATAGGATTCATTTTAAGCTTTTCATTAGAGTGAGTCTTACGTTAACGAGCGAATGAATATCTCTCACCTCAATTTTAAAACAGAGAGATAAAACAAACAGCGAAACATACGAGTTGAATCAATCAATAAGTTCCTTCTAGGAAGATCCTCATCAATAATAATTACAGGAAGCTGAGGAGACTGGTCTGAGTCAACCAACAGTCACATCAAACTTTTCTTCTTACTGGAAACAGTTGTGGTGGAGGACTGAATAGCAGCGAAGAATCTGCCGACTGAAAATGGAGGAGCAAATGGGTGAGGAAGATTGCTGGAACTTGCTAGCATAAGAACAACTGATGACATGGTGGGCCTATCTTGTGGGTTCTCTTGAACACATAGAAGCCCAATATGGATCCATCTCACGGCTTCATCCTTATCAGCGCAGGTCTTCACCAAGTCACTCTCCACGAGCTCAAGTCCTTTGCCTTCATTCCAGAGTCGCCATGCCTGTTCAAACTCTCAGAGGTGAGATGCTTTATTTATTTATTTATCTATTTATTAATTATATGACAACTTTTAACCTTATTTCACCATCATGAAAAGCTTCCAAGTAAACATAATGGGACAAAGGGAAAGAAAATGAACTCACGTAGGAGAGAAGACTTAAACAACGTTCTGGTTGGTAGAAATCAACGTTCCTTTTTCCACTGATAATTTCTAGCATGATGACACCAAAACTGTAAACATCCGACTTTATGGAAAATAATCCCTCCAAGGCATATTCAGGCGCCATATATCCACTAATAATATTTAGGATTATCAAGTTAGGGATAAACAATAAGAGTATCTTTTGGGTGTTATTCAGGCCATAGAATATAGTAAGTTAGCAATAAAAAAGTATCGATTTCTCTGTAATGGTGAATAGTTTTGAAGAAACGTTATATGGTATGTGTGAGAATTATGAATACTTACTATGTACCAATAACTCTTTCAGTACTAGCTTGAATTTGATCGCTGCCAAAAATCCTAGCAGTTCCAAAATCTGAAATTTTTGGATTCATATCTTCATCTAATAACACGTTGCTTGCTTTCAGATCCCTGTGGATAATTTTTAACCTTGAGTCCTCATGCAGATATAGAAGTCCTCTTGCAATTCCCTTTATAATATTGCTTCTCTTGGACCAATCTAGTTGTTGACGTTTTGTTGGATCTGCTTAAAAGGAAGCTCCTTAATAATAACAAGAAGATATAGATATTTAATGTAATCAAAAGAGGAAGAGAGAAACAAACCAAACAAGAAGGTATCAAGGCTAGTGTTGGGCATGTATTCATAGACTAGAAGCTTTTCATTTTCTTCCAGACAGAATCCCAAAAGCCTCACAAGATTTTTGTGTTGAAGTTTTGCTATCAATGTCACTTCATTCTTGAACTCTTCAAGGCCTTGCCCTGATTTGAATGAAAGCCTTTTAACTGCTATCTCCTTGCCATTACTCAACTTCCCCTTGAA
>JANTPZ010011110.1:0-13318 GCA_025593235.1 Vachellia pachyceras | reverse complement strand
TAAGGGTTAAGTTAAGGGATGTCACAACCATCAATTACACTCATTTCATTACACAATTTGTCCAAATTCTTCCATTATTGCCGATGGTACCTCTGCTTCTTCTCTCTCTGTGTTTTGATCATCCAAGCAATGGCTCACACCAAAACCAATGCTGGTGTTTCTCCAAAAGGAAAAAAGACTGCCTCTACCCCCTCTCAATCTAAATCTTCATATGCCTCTCAACCTCTATCTAAGAAAGTGCGGATATCCAAGCCCTCAGAGGAAATCGTGACTCCAACTATTCAGAAATTAAGTACTGGTCAGCCTAAATCAATCTTTAAGGATAAGTGATTTATTCTCATCTCACGCTCGAATCAATCTTTAAGGATAAGTGCGAATGAATTGGCTTAAGAAATAAATCAGTATTTTAAGGTCCAAGCAATATGCAAAATAAGTGTGGCCTAAGAAAGATAACCCTAGAAGAATGAATGAAAAGAAAATGGTTTAGAGGAATAAGGATGAATGAGCAAGGCCTATAAGGGTAGCGCTAGCTTCTACGACTATTCTTAGAGAATTATCAATCTAGCTACCCATTAAGGATAAGTGATTTATTCTCATCTCACGCTCGATGGTCTAAAGGTTCGAAAAAGTAAAAATGGCTTAATTAGTAATGTGAATGAGGTGAAGGTCTGGGACCAAGCTTATTAGAGAGTTTTGTTAGTGTAGGATTTAACCAAGAGGGGGTGAATTGGTCAATTTAAAAATTAAAATTGAAAATCACAAGATTAAAACAATTTCACCGAGAAATGAGAAGTGCAGATGAACACAAAAGATTTATACTGGTTCTGTCCATCTGACTTACGTTCAGTCCTCAGAGCACCTTTGAGCCATTTAATCCACTATTAACAACAGGATAGGCCAATGCTGCCTTTACACTGGAGAATCTCACTCCCCCTTACAATATACAATGAAACAGAGTCTTACACTCTCTGTTTTCTGACAAATTCACAGCCCAATTGATTCAAGGTCCCAACCTTGAATTTCTCACTGATTTATAGAACGAATTGCTCAAAGAAACTCTCTCAAAGAGTAGATAGCAAATGCTGAAGCTCAGAAGAGAATATTGAGAATTTAACAGAGAATATAATTAATTCCTTTGAATGCTCGTAAATGTTCATCTCTTTTCTCTGTAATGAATTCTTGGTCCTTTTATAGATGAGAGGTAAATAAATGCCGTTAGAGACATTTAATTGCCTGTTACTCTCATTAACCACTTCTTCGTCTTCGCCATTACTGCTTCATTAAATGCATTTCAGGAATGTTGGCGACGACGGCTTGATTCATGATGTTTGTCTGTAAGAAGCGTGCACAACTTTTTCTTCTCCCATGAATATGAATCTATGCATTTATGAAGGTAGGTAAGATTCAAACATTGTTAGACACGAATAAGGAAAGTTACAGAGAGAGATTAGGTGAAAAGCTGTCAGAAAAGAAAATAGCCGTTGAGAAAAGTAATACTTGAGTGTTGTTTCACAAACTCGAGTGATGACCAAGAATTTTGAATTTTACAACACAAAACTTGAGTTTTAAATAAAGACTCTTGAGTTGATTGAAGAAAGCATTCAATACTTGAGTATCGAGGTGTAGAGACTTGAGTGTTGGGAACACTTTCAGTTGCTGCTCGAGTTTTCTAATCCAAGTTTTGAGTTTGTTTATGAAAGAGAGCCCAATACTAGAGTTTTAAAGGCCAATACTCAAGTTTTGACAACACTCTACTATAACTCAAGTGTTCAGATTCAAGTGTTGTGTATTTTTGAAAATTGTGCTCGATACTCGAGTGTTCAAAAAATCAATACTCGAGTGTTTGCAACACTTTCATCCAAAACTCAAGTATTCTGCTTAGAGTTTAATGTTTGTTTTGAAAATAATACTCGATACTCGAGTATTGTAAAAACCAATACTCGAGTGTTTACAACACTTTCACTCAAAATTCAAGTATTCAGCATAGAGTGTTGAGCCAGTCTAAAAAGAACTCGATACTCGACCTAAAATTCAATTTTGTAAAATCAATACTCAAGTGTTGACAACACTTTATTCCAATACTCAAAATTTTCATAAAAGTGTTCAGTTTAAAACGTTTTAAGCACCAATACTCGAGTGTTTCAAAAGTATCACTCGAGTTTTGTCAACACTTCAACCTAATACTCAAGTTTTCCTTCAAAGTGCTGAATAACAAAAGTATTTTGGCTCACAGTACTCGAGTCTTCATAATCACTACTCGAGTATTATCAATACTTTCTCCAAAAACTCAAGTGTTGTTTGAAAGTATTTATTTTTAACACATGAAAAAGGTTCAATACTCAAGTTTCACATCACAGTACTCGAGTATTTTCAATACTTTCACACAAACTTGTTTATTGAAGCATGGAACTCGAGTAATTCAAAATCAACACTTAATCAATAACAATTTAAGCTTTTATAATTCCTGAAATCATTTTGTTATCATCAAAATATGGCATCAACAAGTTTTAGCTTTCTAGGTCATTATAGACCTCAGTAAAGTAGAGCAAGAAAAAAAGAAAGAAAGAAAGCCTTTATGAAGAGGTTCGAAGCTATAAGCATTATGCTGATCTTTAGGACCTGAGAATGAGATGACTAGGGATGAGATTTAGATAAAGAAGCTTCCTCACGATGGTTAGTTAATACAGAGAGAGTACCCTTGACTATCTCTTTGATAGCCCAGCTACCAATTAGGATGAGCTCATTCCAGTTAAAAAAAGAGTAAGTATAGAACTGTAGTCCTGAAAAATGTACAGTCATGCTAGCTAAGTATAAGATAAGAATGTAAGAGAAGTGAAGAGCCCTAGATATGGCATGAACTCACTAAGTATCAAAAGGTAAGGACTTAAGGGTAAGTTGAAGAAAATGCCAATGAAAGCTAGAAAAGGGAAGAAAGACCTGTTAGATGAAAGAGAAAGTATAGTACTGAGGTAAAGAAAGACAAGAAAAGGAAAGTGTCCATATCAAAGTCAATGTTTAGTTGGAGGATGTTGAGAACATCCTAATAGCGAGTATATGCTATACCATTTATATGAACAAAGATGCCGAAAGTTAGAAAAGTACAAGTTTATGTATTAAAGTTAGCTAAAAACTGATAGCCAAAGATTGGCTGGATCCGTAACTAAAGAGCAAATACCCTCAATTATGAGGATGAAATGGATGTCAGACTATTATCAGCTTAAGGTCAAAGTTGAGAACATTATAAGGATGACATCCAGAGCTAATTAAGACCGGTATGAATTTTCTAAGATGCCTACAAACCTGATGAATGCCCCTATAATAAACTTAAGTTAAAATTGATAGCAAGTCTAGACAATTAGTTGTCATAGACTCTAAGAAGGGTATTCTAATGTACTCCAAATCTTTAGAGAAGTATAAAAGACAACTGAGAATTGCTCCTCGTGTTCCTAAAAGAGAATATTTAAATACTAAACTCAATAAATGAAAATTGTGGCTGAGTAAAGTTAAATTCTTGGGTTAGAAAATAACTTAGGAAAGGAAGTAATAAGTTACAATAAAGCAGAAGCAGTCCCTTGATAGGAACAACTCAAGCCAACCCAAAAGATAAAAAAATATTGTGTTTAGTAGTTTATTACAAATATTCTATACGGAACTATCCACAAATTGTCCTATTGTTAACTATGCTCACCAGCAAGAACCAGTATTTTGTGGGATGTAAAGAGTGAGGCTAGCTTTGAAAAGTTGAAAGAAGGTTGACCACAATCCCAGTACTAATGATTTCAGGAATGACAAAGACCTACATGGTCTATAACGGTGCTTACCAGCAAGATAGTAAAGTAAGGTGGTAGTCAATGCCTCACAGTAGTTAAATTTATGTATGAAATTTCTCACTATTATGTGGAGCTAGCAGCAAATGGAGTTTTTGACATCAAAGTGGAAAACATTTGTGGAGCAAGCAGTATGAAGTCCCCTGAAAAATGGTAAAGGAAGACTAAAGTGCACTCTTAGAGAGATATCTTTTATTTAATAATCTATTTAGGGATATGGTATATGATATAGCACAATAACGTTGTGTAATCTATATAGCCGACTACACCTAATGGGATAAGGCTTTGTTTTTATTGTTGTTGTTCTTATTGTATTGCTAAAAAAGTTAAATTATTAGACAAACAGTATTGTCATTCTAATTTCCAGTATGGGCATAATAGGACTGGTTGATGCATGCTTAATTATGATTTTGTATTGTAATCAATTACTTTCTGATATTACTTACCTTAAGTAGGAGCTTATCCTATGTGCTACAAAGTAGCATGTCAAAGAGAGATTATGGTTCCAACAATTATCTGGCTACTTGCATGTTATAACATATTTACCATTTAGTATCTCATAAATTGACAAAAGCAAATTTGAGACCAGTTTGATCCAAGTGAGACAGAAAGTTCTCCCAATTACTGTGTATTTCCCCATTCAGAAGACTCAGTTAAAAATTTACTTAGTCCTTCTTGGGTTCTTAACATAGGAGCTAGCGGAGGGTTTGGGTACTCAAATATAACATATCAGTCTACATTCTCTCCCAAATTTCTAATTTATTCTCCAAAATCAACTCTTCCACTAAATCATTTTTGTAAGTTACACTTTATACATGTTGCAATTGTTTCACTAAGCACGAATATCCTACGCATTGACTTACAAGTTTGAAATTTTAATTCACTTTTTTTTTTAATTTTACCCCATTGATTACATGTTTGTAGTGTAGAATTTTCCTCATCTCTTTTTCCACAAACATCCTATCTTAACTTTTCCCACTCATCTCTGTCCCTCTCCTCTTCTCCGAATAAGGATATATTAAAAAAATATGGGTTTACATAATCATTGCATATAACCAATTTTATCCAACTTCTTTATCCACATAAGTACGTTATTTATATCTTATATATATGGCCAGAGGGATTACTTGTTATGTATAAACGATTCTGGATCTTTTGATGTTTAGTGCATGTGACGTGTTTCTAAACTAAGAGAGATAGAAAAAAAAACAATCAAGAATATATGAAAAAGAAATAAAGTGGGCTGTCCAAATATTTTCCATCTTTATGTCACTATTTCTGTCATTTGAAGTATTTGAATTCTCGTGTGCACTTTAGGTCAAGTGGAGAAAAAGAGATACAGAGGAAAAGATGGGATTCACTTCCGTAGGATCCACATTTCATTTAAAGTAAATCGGATGAATCAGTATTTCACATTGACACTTTAAATGATATTTTGAATTAATGTATCAATTGATGTTTGAAATCACAAGAATTAGGTCCTCCATTTGCAATTTTACAGTCCCAAAAGATAGAGAAAAATTCACTGATAAGTAATTTAGGCCTGGTTTAAGTTAAAATGATCAAAATAATTTTTTCGGGAATTTTTGAAGTCATTTAATTTTCGATTATTTAATAAATAATTATTTAAAAATAATTATTTAAAATATCTAGATGCATCATATGCCTTATTCCAGAGCAAAGAAAAATAGTTTAAAAATTTTAGTATTTTATAAAATTGTTTTCAAGGGAAAGTCAAAGCTAGTTTGCCGGATCAGAAGAAAAAGGCTCGGAAAATCCTGAAAAAGGTTTTTCTTAAGAAATTAATTAAAGATACATCTGGAATGAGAATTGAGAAAGGAAAAATGATAGCAAGAGTAGAGGAATTATATAAATTTTTAATGACACTATATTTTGGGTCAATTAATCAGAAAATCCCCGACAAACATTTTAGTAAAAGAGTTATCGGGTAAAGTAACCATAAAGTAACTTTAATTTCATAAAGAATATTGTGGGGTTATGAGAGTGCCACTTGTGCTCTTTTTATTTAAAAGAGAAGAGTAAGAAGGGATATTAATTTAAAGTGGTAGATTACATTAGAGTAAAGTTGCTTTATTAGTGTAATTGGACCCCACACTTGTTAAACTACCTGGGCAGATTTTTAAAACAGTTTTCCAGCCTATGTTTATGCCATTTTCGAACCAGCACATAGAGAAAGGAGAGGAAGAGTGTCGTGGGTCATTTGAACAAGAAGGAGAAAAGAAATCAAGTGAAACTCAAGGTAGGAACTCAATTTCTTCCATATAATTTATCTATGAGCTCTCTTCTCCCTTTTAACCGATGCAATTGTTGCTATGGTGCTGTGGATGAAACGATTCAAGTGAGAGTTTTGAAAGGGGCTGAAGTGCAAAAGCAATAAAGAGTAAAAACTGGAAGAGGTAATTTTTTGTTATGCTTAATTTGCTACATGTTGATATTTGTTTGAGTTGATTTGAGCTTGTTTGTAATTTTTGGTGTGAAATCACTGTTCATTGGCTTCTATACGAAATTGATCTGCAAGGGAGGAATGATTTTTTGTGTTGTTAAATGATTGGGAAATGGTCTAGAAATGATTTTATGCATGTGTGGGAATAGAAGTTGAAAACCACACTTGTTGAAAATTTTCAGTGACACTTTGGCCTGCAAAAGTTTTGCATGAAGGAGTGTGATTTTGTTGATTTTGATACTTCCAATGTGTTTAGAAGGCAAAATTGTGAAGGGTATAAGTGAGAAAATGGTTTTGGAAACATTGGGATGAGTTTTGGCAAAATTAAGGGTTTTAGGGCCATTAAAGTTTAAGAGAGGTCTTAGAAGTTTTGTGAGGTTATAATGCACATTTTATTACTTAATATTGATACCAAATGTATTATGATATGTGTAGCAAGTTAATTTGCGAAAGGAAGTTCCAAAGAGCAAAAATCAAGTCAACAAAAGTCAAGAGGAAAGTTAAGAAACTAAGGTGGCAAAGCTACTAACTTTACATCAATAGTGCTCTTGATTATTGTTCATTATTTATGCTATGTTACATGCCAAATATGTGTTGTTTGAACATACTATGTTATGCTTATAACATGCCATCGTGATATGCAAGTGTTTTGGAAATGAGAGTATAAAATGTTCATGTATGTTTAGTTAAATAAAGAATTATGAGCATGCATATTAATGTTTGTGTTAATTCCTTTGCTATGGGGATTTCTTTGAATCTCACTCTCCCAAAAATTAACATTCTCTAGTTCAGTATTCCAATAAATACAAGAGCAAGATGGTCATGCATAAGTAAGGCTATATGGCTTAAGAATGCAAGGGAAATTTGATAATGTATATTATGTGCTAGCTCTATGTTGAACTTTGAATATGTATATTTTAAACTTTGTATATGAGTAGTAGCATGTAAATATGCTAATAAAGCTAGTTATGCATGTTGGATAAAAGAATACATCAAAAGGAAAGAGATGAACATGTTAAAGGTGAAAAAAAAAGGGTCCAACACCCTTATTAAAGCTTCAAGTTGAGGTAACAGTAGAGTATAGCAAATGACCAAATAAACAGTGTTTTTCACGGATTTTTATGTAATAACTTGTCATGCAATTGGACAAATGATTATTTTTACCCTATAGAAGACTTGATAAGCTTCATATAGAGACTTGAACCACTTGATTTCGGTTTTTCTAAAATAAGTTATGAATTTTCAATGTTGGCCAAAAATATGAAATTATCAAGTGAACAACACTGATAAACAGTACTTTGACAAAGTTTTAAAATTTCACTTGGTTAGCTAATTCTAAGCATTTGAATGTCTTAAATTGGTTCATAAGCGCAATCTATAATATAAAATAGAGTAAACTAAGGAATGTGTAATAGATTGACATTACATTAGGCCTTCCAAGCCTTGGACCCAGTTGTTTGCAGATTGAGAATGGTCAACTCTCTTAAGTTTTGAGCCCAGTTTTGTGCAATTATAGATAGGAAGACACCGGTCCCTGTACTTTTAACAACTTTTAGCTTTGATCCATACACTTAATGGAGATAATTAACGCTAATGAACATGCAAGTCATTATAAAATTATAAGGATCAAAACTATAGGTTTGAAATTTGAGGGACTAAAAATGATATTAACATGTGCTAATTTGATGGTTATTTTATTGACCATCGAATAATTAAATTTGAGCAACTATTCGATGGTTATCTTTAAAATATTTTTAGATATTTATAATTATTAGACGGCTTGATTTTAATTTGTCTTCATATTGCTTGTCATATGATTACCACTAAATGTTCATTCTTGGGATAACTGTGGTAACGAATCCCAACAATCCATTGGTTTGAAGGAGCCAAAAATAAGCAAGATCTATTGATCTTTGGCACACACTAGTGCTTGTTTGGGTAGTAACAAAATCACTTAAAAAAGTTCTTTGGTGTTTTATGAGCTTCCACATTAAAAAATTATTTAAAATAAGTTAATCCAAGTATCACCCTAATGAGTCGAGTTATATTAGCGTGCTCAAAATTCTAAAAGTTTATAACACTACCTTAAAGTTAAGGTTTTGATATAATGTAATTAAATGAAGTAAATTTATCTAGTCAAATTTAAAGGTTTAATTAAGGATTAGAAAAATTTTTCCTTTTAAAAAAGAAGCTAATCCTTTACTATTAATATTAAATATAAAATTTGGCAAAACAAAAGAAAATTATTATGATTCCTCAAAGAAAGGAATTAATCACCAAAAGGTTATAATAACAATGAGTACAGACCAGTTGTACATCATTTTTTACACATTTCAACTTATCGTTACTTATTTAATTTCTCATTTGACTTTTGAGTAATTAAATCTTTTCCTTATTACCTCATAGTAATTCTTCTAAAAAAAACTACATACTCAACAAGTTGTGAAAAGTGGGATTGATTATTATTAATGTGTCTAGCTGGCATGAAAACGTCGAGAGTGGAATAATTAGTGGTGAATAATGCACTCCAACGTGGCATCTTCTTCTTTTTTTTGGTACAAAAAAGTTTAGGTGGGTTCGGCACCGATCCCCCACCAAGGTCAGGACACGGCCCCAGGACTCTTTGAGCACTTACAATGGACTTACGAGATCGCCTACCAAAGGAGTCCTCACAACGGCAGAGGGAATCGAACTCACCTCCTTGTGGGAGTTGAACCCGTTCCTTACCATCTGTGGCAACTCTCCTTGGCCCAACGTGACATCTTCTAATTTCGAATGACTTTTGTCTTCTTCTTCATCTTCATGATGGCTTTCTTGTTTGGGACACTCTCTATTCTTTCCCCACAATACACAGTAGAGCCCAACCACCAACAACATTGCTCCTCCAATACTACAAAAAGCAATGGATCGTTGTTAGTTTTCTAGAACATGTATATTTCTTATTATAAATGAAAGACCTAGTTGGTAAACGAGTTTTATTTTGATTAGAAATGTAAAATAACAATATACTTTATCTTCTAAATTTACGTTTCTTTCCTAAACTCTTCTTGTTGATTATAAATATTAATTGGGCTTCATTATTAAGCTTAACTGTTAATGAAGTAGCTAGTTTCCAATGTAAATGATTCAAAAGGCACATTAAGAAAATGAACACGGAATTGTTTTTACAAGTACCGAACTTTAACTAATTTTTAATTATTTAAAAAATAGTTATTTTACTCGTACGTTTAGGATCAGGCATGGGGGGAATAATATTTTATTAAAATTATCTGTATATTACTCACGGTGTCTTTAATTTAAATTTTAATAAAATAATATTTATTTGAATGAATTGATATAAACACTATTGGCCAAATGAAAACATTTGGAGATAATGAAATGCATTTTAATTATGTAAAATGAATAGTGTGTGTGTGTAGTGCTTATATTCTAGCTAATAGAATTATTCATGGACATTTATATAATGGAGCCATTCATTTTATAAATGTAACAGTAATTTTGAAGTTCTTCCATTGTAAAATTCTGATAGCATTTGAAATTAAAAAAGGGTAGTACAAGGAGTGAACTGTGCAGTGCTCTTTTTTTCCCACTCAATCTTTGAATCTAGTTCAACCCAAATCTTTGAATCTAGCCGTACCTTGTATAAATGTAACAGTTTTTTTAAAGTTTTTCATTGTAAAATTTTGATAGCATTTGAAATAAAAAAAAAGGTGGCACAAGGAGTGAACTGTGCACAATGTTCTTGTTTTCCACTCAATCTTTGAAGTTTGAATCTTGTTCTACCCAAATATTATAAAAACATTTAAGAAAATTAAAAGATCTAAACTCTTTTCTCCAAAAATTAATATCAATTCCTTAATTTTCTAAAATAAATATACTACTTTAGCTCCATTTTCAAAATATACATGAATTGATCCCAAGAAGAAAGAGGAGATTTCGGCAATCTTCACAAAATTCAAACGAATTATAAGTAATTTAATTTATGCTTTATGTTTTAAAAATTTTATTTTTTCGAATAGAAATCTATTACCAACAAGAAAAGAAGAGCCTTGATAAGCCTCTTCAATTTTATTCAGCAAAGCTTAACATTTTGTAACTTAATATTAATTAGCTCTAAAAATACCCAGTGGAAACTCCGCAATTCAAACCCAAAGGACATTAACATGTGGGAAAAACAAAATACTCATTTCAATCCTAAATATTGTACACTACAAACCAGGTATGTGTTTACGTTATAATATATTATATATAAGAAATATGATTCACTTTTCAATTAAAATATTTTAATTGAAACTAGTCTCCAAACACAATTACTGAATTATATAATACTCTCAAATTTGAAATGTGTGTACCTTCCCCAGTAAAGTGATTCCTTCCACAAAAGAGCTGAGAATATTGCTGTGATGATAAGAGCTAGAGGAGTAAACATTGCTGTAAAAACGGGTCCTTTAGTTTCTATAGTGCATACTTGAAGCCAATAACAAATCCCTGTCACAATTAGACCCTGCAAAATAACATTAATCTGTAAATGCATACACACACACAAAGGAAAAAATATTGCAGAAAAGACAAAACCCCAAGTTCCACCCTGTTAAAGAATGGTTCAATAACACTGGATATATTGAACAAGGGAAAACCTACCACATTACCCATTCTGGTCCTTATGTAAGAGTTACATGATTGATTTACAGATATTTATAAAATAATTTCGTTATTGAAAAAAATAATGTGCAATGATTTTCCTTGTATATTCCCATTAATCATTAACATAAAAAAACTATCCTAATCGATGAAAACTCCCTTACATGTAAAGTAATAGGGATAATCTAGAGAACAATCATAAATTTGAGAGGTAGAATGGATTTAAGTCTTATATTTAGAATAACACAAGACCACCACATACATATGTGTATAATGAATAAGGTTGTTATGAGATGTAGCTTTTTCATATGACAGGAAATGGCTGAAGTGTATTCCATTATAAGGGAAGCCATACCGTACGTAAATATTCCGATCATAGATCATGATATGGAAAAAAGAAAAAGTGGGTTATGATGAAGGTGGCATTTCATGGATCTCTATCTCTTGAATCATGAGAGATTTGACTACATTACCTCTGGATCCCACTTCCTGATGCATTTTGCTGCTTTTGAGATAATAATTTGTTTTTTTTTTATTATGTAAGAGATACTCATGTGCACAGTGCTCTTGTCTACCATGTTAAGATACTACAACAAGAAACTAGCAGACACCCAAACCAAATCTTTCAGGGAGACAAATACACGAGCGGATAAACACTGGCAACGTCGCCGAGTGGCAGGATAAGACTTGATGTGGATGCTTTTGTTCAACACACAAACCAGGAAGAATGTGGAGGTGTGATTAGGTATGAAAGACGTCAATGGGTTTCAAGATGGCACTCGGAGTGGCCAACATTATTGAAGTGGAAATTCTGGCAATTATAAAATGGGTTTACAGATTTGTCAAAATCTGAAATTCAAATAAGTACAAGTTTATTCTGACTCATTACAGGCTGTAAACATCTTTATGAGAGATAGTAGGACTTATTATTCACTGTGACTCTTGATTGAAGAAACAAGGCATCTTCTATATGGAGACATGAGCATAGAACTATTTCATGTCAGAAGGGAGATCCTTCAATGTGGTGACATCTTAGCAAAGGAGGGACATTCGCCTTGACCTCCTCAACTATGTTTACTACATGAGGTTCCTCCACTTGTAGGAAGAGTTTTTTGAGGGATAAATATTTTGTGGAGGAACTATTTCCTTCTAATGGGTAGCTTCTAGAACTTTCAAGCTATTTTCTTGCCATTTCTAATTCAAAAAGAAATCCACGTCGGAGGTATGGGATTTCATGATAGTACTTATATTGATTCAGATTCTTGAAGTTACAGGAACAATCATTCCGCAGATCGTTTCTAACCCCAAGTCAAAGTCAAAAACTGGTCTTTTGACCGAGGGATAAGCAGGACATTGCAAGAGCATTATAAGGATTGGATTGGACCAGAGCAGGATGAAATTACAAGTCTCTGGTCGTATGCTTGATTAATAGATGTAGCTTATGGTTTAGTGGTGAATGTTTCTTTTATTTTGACCTAGCGGTGAGAAAATAAGGATTGGATTCTACCAGGTGACATATCAAAGTTACTAGGAGTGTTAAGGGTGCTCTAAGAACTTGTATTACATTAAGGAATTTAAACTGAGATTTTTTTTTCATAGGAATTAGTCCTCTAAACTCTTCTGTTTTAGATTTGATTTTTGTGTGGGTTTACTTTATGTCAAGTGTATGTTATATGAGTGTTGTTGAGTTGTGAACATTTGAACTTCAAAAACATAAGATGTTCAACATACACAGTAGGCCACAGAAAGAAGATTAATGTCCCATCCAAGCTTCCATGCTGAAGGATCTCTTTCAACTGCAACAGCTAGAACAGCAGACTGCATACAACTGAAGAAACATTGCAGAGTGGTGAGGCGAAACTTCGCCGTATATTGCTTTAATGTGAAACCCTGAACGAAAAGTGAAATGGTTAAAAAAGTTTAGAATTCTTAAAATGAAGAATAAAGACAGTATATTCATATATGAGGTACTTACTTGCAGAATAAGCCACAAGGACCAAGCAGTGTTAGCAGAAAGCATCATGATAGGACCTTTGACTAAATCCAATCTGGAGTGACCCTTTGTTAGTGACATGGATGAGTGATAATTCTCCTGATTCTGAGGATACCACTTCATGAATTCTAGAGGAGGTCCTTTCACTAAAGCAAATATAATTGCCCCCGAAAGGCTCAGAACAGCACCTAGAATCTTGGCCACACCATACATGTGTTTTACAGATACGCTTTCAACTCTGAAATGACAGAAAACAATATTGGGATTCAATAATCTTGAGCATATTTCTTTGTAGAAGTCTAGGTCTTACTCGGTCACCTTAATATAACAGCCATAATGAAAGTAATGGCAGGAATTGTGTTTGTGGACGCTGCAGCAAAAGTTGCAGTAGTA
>JANTPZ010011107.1:0-10083 GCA_025593235.1 Vachellia pachyceras | reverse complement strand
AAAGAAAAAAGAAATAAAAGAGGGAAAAAAAGAAGAGAAAGTGGAAGCAAAAAGAAAAAAAAACAGAAAAGAAAAAGAGAAAAGAATGGAAGAAGAATAAAAAATTGATGATAAAAAAGAAAAAATAGAGAAATGAAAGAAAGTTCCATATGTATTGCATCCCATTACTTAGTAATGTGTGCAAGTGTTTAGTGATGTTGTCGTGTTTTTGTTCTATCATTTATGCATGTACTTGGGCATATATTATTCATGATATTTCACTTACTTCTATCCATCCATTTATTTACCCAACATCTCATTTATTGACCTTTCCAATATTACAATCTAATAAAAGACTTATTGATTTATTTGTGTCATTACTATTAGTGGTGGAGAGTCTAGAATCATTACAAGCATATGGTAGAGTTTGGTTGGTTGGATGGATGGATAAGTGAAAAATACCCCATTGAGAGAATTAAGTGCAACCACTTAACCTTGTGAGGGTTTCTTAGTTACATTCATTTTTATTAATCTTTGCATCATCGTTTGGTTTTTTTTAGCGTGGTATGAGCTTGGATTAGAGATAATTAATAAGTCATTGTTACCAATTGTGGTTCTTGATGCTTGCATTTGCTTGTTCTCTTTTCATTTTTGGCTCTTAACATAGTTTTACCCAGGAGTGCAAAAAGTTAAGTGTGAGGGAATTAAAATAATCATATTTTATTAAGTGAATTTGTAGCATTTTAAGGGATTTAGTGCTATTATTGGGCTTTTATTGATTTTAATTACATTAATTATGATTAATGATTATTATATGAACTTAAAGTCAATTAAGAGTATTCTTGAAAGAAATTGAGATCAAAAGATAAATTCAAAAATAATAATAAAAAACAGATGATGACTAATGACTCTCTAATTTTTATTATATTTGATATATATTTTGAAATATTTGGAGAGTATCAATATAATCTTAAAAGATTCTGAGTTTAAATTAGAAAATCTAATATTCTGAGTATAAAATTCAAATCAAGGACCATACTCAAATCCATTTATTTTATATTAATTTGTTTCATTTTTTTCATTATATTATATTATATCATATTATAATATATTATATTATATTATTCTTATTTTATATTATTTATTATTAATATTAATATTCCTTCTCTTTTAAGGTCAGATTCGTTTTATACACACACCTAATGCATTCACACGCGAGGAGAGATTGACGCCGCCTGGAGATTCAAGTGGCCACTATATTCATCGTTGATTTATTTGATCCAGCTCCATTCCACAAGCAAAGAACACGCCTCCTGGAGCCATTATTCTTCCATTCATCCATCAGGGGGGTGGTTCAGAGACGCCACGTGGAAGCTCCATATTCCAAGGGATTTAATTATCCAACCATAAGCGGCTAGATTCGTTATTCGACGGGGATGATAAAGCTAACCTGAATTCTTGAGCAACTAAGAGAGTTTTTTATTTTAATTTCACTTTTCAATCTCAATATATATGGATTGTAATTCTATGTTGCTAAAGTTTATAATTTATATATATAAGAGGATTATGATATGTTAATGTAATCTGAATTGTGATACTTATGTTAGATTGGTACTTTGGATTATGATTGAACTTTAATACTTTTGTTATTCAATTGCTTTTTTTATTCTCTTGAAATCAATTGATTTGTTAGGTTTCTAGGAATTAATTGGAGGTAAAGATGATCTTTTATAAATATAACATGAGCTAAGTGCTAAGATATCTCTAATTGATTCATTGAGTTTAGGCTTAGATTAAATTAAAAAGTTAGAAATATTGATTACTAAGGGTTCTTGCCAGTTCTTATGCTTAGTTAAAAAAAGAACTTAATATTAAAATTAGATAATGAAGGTTAATGGATTCAATCACCTATGACATCCATTTTATCAAATTTTAGTGCATTCATTTAGTTTAATTAGGTAGTAAAATCACATTTGATAATTTTTTGTTAATTGGTTATTTACATTAAATTACTTATGAATTAAATATAGGCTCCACCTAGATATCGATCTATGTTAGCGCTACTAAATTGTAGTTAGTTTAATTTTTATTTGATTACCCCGCAACTAGCTCATCAATAATATACTTGAATATGATACAATCCAGTAATCATTTCATAAGTGGCTAAGATTGTTTAATATTGATGCAGATGCTATAACCATGAGGAAACTGGCTGGTGACCTGCCACGTTCATCAGCTTCACCGAAACAATCCCCTCCGATACGGCCACTTCCTCCCTCTGCTAAACATTTATATGCATCAACACATGCAGGCCCATACAAGCATATATATATATATATATATATCTCGAATTGCTTCCTTCTCTTCCGTAATGTATATTTCATAGGCTGATTTCTCGTTAGTTATCACCACAAATAATATAGGCTTGATATATACAGTCCTTGTTTACAAACAAATTTTCATATATTTATATCTGGGTCAATATGCAATTTCGATAACAAAGCTTTTCACTGTAAGGGTTTCACACAATTAAATTTTAAAAGGCAAAAGAATAGTTATAATCTTTAAAAAATTAGTGCAATTTTAGCAATTCAATTAAATTAGTTTAAATTTTTGTTATAAAGTTAGAAAGAGAACACGCGGACCTCACATAAAAAAGATGTGGATGTTCGAGCCTAAATTTCCATTACATATGTATATATATAAGCAAAAAAATGTTTAGAACTATAATAAAAAGTGATGGTGTTCGGTTATATAAATGGACTTGATATTTTTATTTCCATTTTAAACTTTCATGAAAATTTTAGCACATTTGAAAATCATATGGTACTTGACGTATTTTTGTTAAATATTTGCGAGTATTTTTAGACAACATCAAACAACGTTATTGAACTACACTTATGGGCCTATTAAGAATTTTGGTCAAACAGGTCTAGCGAGTACGCAATTGGCCTATGAACTATTTTGCCCAGCTTCCTGTCTCCGTACTCATAGTACCCACAGCATTTTTTTATTTAAAAAATATTTGTTTAGATGGATTGTTAGAGATGTGCAATTTGGGGGATTTACATTGGATGCTCTTCAACCAATATATCATCGGATTTGAATCATTCATATTAGATTGTATGGCCTAAATTTTATTTTTATTTTTAAAAATAGTTATTGTAATATGTGTAGAATTTAAAATAAAGATATTTTTTTAGCATCACTTTCTTAAAAATCAACGTTTTCATTTAAAAATTACCATTTTAAAAAGATAAAATCTTGACTGCAACATCCATCAAAGGAGTAGTTCCCCAACCAGGAGTCACTTTACCATATTCTGAATTCAAAGGTTTCAGTCATATCTAATGAGCTTAGGTGCTTGTCAATGAGCATATAACGTGGACCTAGAAATCTAGGTTGCAATTAGTTCTCTCTCTTACAACTCGCGCCCAACCGTGTTGACCATGAAAAAACAATGTGTTTTTCTCTTTTACTTTTCAATTTCATGTGGGTGTGTTTGCTGCATTATGCAGAGTTTAAAATCCAAGGTATTGTGGATCAACGTTAGGTACCCAGTAGAAACGTTGTATATATAACACGCTTGGAAGGGGTCTCAAGATCAAGATTGGTATCGAAATGTATGCGTGTCCGACTGAATTTAAATTGCATAAAATCGGAGGAAAAAAGAGAAATTAACAAGTTATCATATTGTTCGTTAATTATGAATAATTTGAGTATTTTATATTATCTTCAGCTTTTAATATAAGAGGTTGATGCATAATTTGAGTATATTAGAAAAATTAAGTTAATTATTTATAATAAATATGACTTGGTTTTATTAAAATACATTATTTTACCATGAGTATCCTTGGATAAACCCCTTAACTAATGCGTGCATTCAATTATGATACAATTAACAAAAACAATATAATTTTGAAAGATAAAGTTGATTGGAATCTTATAATTAAGAACCAAATCCAATTTTCAACTAACTATTATATAAAGATTATAAATAGATAATAATATTATATATTGATGTGTGGGACTTCTTGAATGAATTGTTTAGCCAGCAACAATGTTTGACCTGGCTTCGATTTTAGAAGAAGCGCAGTACACAATGTGGAAGAGGAAGAGAAAATGAATTAAACAGGCCAAGCTTGACGATGAATAAGAAAGCGCATTGTAACAGGGTAATAGACCTTATAATGTGCGAGGAAATTCCATGTTTGAAAATATGCACAAGCAGTTCAAATCCAAGTCTAAGCAGATACATGCGCTGCGAGAAATCTATAAATTTGAACACATTAATGATAAACAAAATTGGGAGAAATAGGCAAAAGGGATTAAGAAAGTGTACCAGATTTGGTTGAAGATGAAGCTATGATACTTATCTGTAGAGAGAGCTTCAACCCACTATACTCAGGGATGCCAGAGAGAAAACAAGAGAGATAATGCGATAGATCTGAGGAATTAGTTATCTTATCCATTTTATTCTGAGAGAGTGAGTTTTTATTTAATAACTGTCAAGTATATATTTTAATAATAATTAATTAATGCTAATCCACTTAATATTTAATTAAAATATTTTAACAATCTCCCACTTGGATAGCATTAATTAAAATTATTAAAATTGATGAATACTCTCTCTTTTATTGCGATTATCTCGTATTAGTGATTTGATGGGATAATCACTAATCATTCCGGGTTGTGGGTTGGGGTCCCTGCTCGATAGGCTTGTGAGTAATCCAACCCATTGCTGAATACTCACAACTAATAACAAAACCCAATCCATCATATAGTTTATAATTCAAAAATTAATTGCCTAATTAAATTATCAACATAAATTAATCTAATAAATTAATAAATGATAATCCATTTAACAAAATATTAAAAAAAATATTATAACAATCTCCCACTTGGATAGCATTAATTAATTAAAAAAATATTAGATTAATTGACAAAAATAGAATTAGGCAATTAACTTTGACATGATACACAAATATGTGTATATTTATAAACCATGCAAGATTCAGAAATGAAACCACACACCAAGATCACTGAAACCGATAGGGAAACAAGTGATTGCATCATAGTCATAAGATTGTTTCATCATCTGAATGAAATGGAATACAAAATTGACACATAATATGTCATATTAAAAACTAAAGTCCTTTAAGAACTTAAATCAGACTCCCACTGAACCAAAGTTATAATCAAAATTTAATAACACCCATATGAGTCACATGATCTTTAAAGACTCCTATAGGTAACCCTTTGGTCAACGGATCCGCCAACATATGTTCACCAGGAATGTGAATCAAGCGAGACTGACATTCAGCAATCTTTTCTCGAACAAATAGGAACTTAACATCAAAATGTTTAGTGCGACTAGAGTTCCTATGATTTTGAGAAAAGCTAACAGCGGAAGAACTATCACAATATATGGTTAAAGGTCGTGATATAGAATCAACATGTCAGATGTCAATTTCCTCAACCATATGGCCTGACGAGTGGCCTCAAAAACATGCAACATACTCTGCTTCCATAGATGAGGTAGCTGTCACTGATTGTTTACAACTTTTCCATGAGACAGCTCCTCTAGACATCATAAAAATGTAACTAAAGGTAGATTTTTTTATCATCCACACATGATGCATAATCTGAATCAGAATAGCCCACAATTTCAAGTGGCTCAGATTTTCTAAAAGTAAGCATATGATGCTTTGTACCTTGAAGGTACCTCGTGACTTTCTTTGCATCTCTCCAATGATCAAGACTAGGATCACTCAAGTAATATTAGGTCGTGCGCATACCCGTGCATACATGAGGCTGCCAACAACAGAAGCATATGAAATCTTATTCATCGCTAGCATTGCATCACCATCTTTAGAACAAGATGATCTAGATAACCTCTCACCCTTTTGCACAAGTGCAGCACAAGGTGCACAAGAATGCATGTTAAACTTCTTTAACACTTGATCTAAATAGGTTGCCTGTGATAATCCAAGAATACCACGAGATCTATCACAATGAATCTGTATTCCCAACACAAAGGAGGCTTCACCAAGATCTTTCATGTCAAAGTGACATGACAGCATATGTTTAACCTCATTCAACATAGTAACTGAGTTACTAGCCAATAGTATGCCATTACACACAATACAAGGATCATATAATCATTTCCATCAAATTTTTGATAGATACACTGATCAGCAGCATTCTCCGTAAAACCAAGTGAGGCAATTATCTGATCAAACTTTAAATACCATTGTCTTGAGGTTTGTTTCAGCTTATAGATTGATCTATTTAATTTGCACACTAAGTTCTCTTTCCCTGCTTCAACAAATCCATCAGATTGAGTCATATAAACATCCTCAAGCAAATCACCATTTAAGAATGTTGTTTTGACATCCATCTTGTGAAGTTCTAGATCCAAATGTGCAACAAGAGCCATTACAACTCTGAAGGCATCTTTAGTAGAAACTGGTAAGAAGGTTTCTGTATAATCAATTCCTTCCTTCTGACTATAGCCTTTAGCTACAAGTCTGGCTTTGTATCTTTTAACTTCACCATTGGCCCTTCTTTTGATCTTAAAGACCCATTTGCAACCAACAGGTTTACAACCATTAGGTAATTTAGTCAGTTCCCATACTTTATTATGAAACATAGAGGTCATCTCATCATTCATAGCCTCTAGCCACTCAGATAAGTGAGAACCGGACATAGCCTCAACATATGTGAACAGATCTGTGCCGTCAAGGGACTTATGCCAATCATCAAAATTAGTCCCATTCAGAGTTTTCACCACAGGCAGTTGCTGGATCACATAAGCTGATATAACAAAATCAGGAAACATTAATTATGTCCCAAAAACATAATTATAGAACAAGGTTTTCTTCACAAAATTCAGCTTATGCAACTGTAATCATATCAAAAGAAAACTCATGTATACCACAAATATGACCATAAAGAGAGATAACACAAAATGCATTCACAACTTCTATATCGATAGGATATAATAAACTATGAAAGCATCATTCAATTGGTTGTTGCAACCAATCTCAGTTATATTTAATACACAAAATTGTATCAATAAAGCCACACCGATAGAGTATGTACTTTATCAATACAATCAACATTTCCTCTCCCTTGTGGGCTTTCCATGAAATTCACAATCATTCATTGTTATGGTAGTTAAATAAATTTTAATATGGAAAATTACATAGCATAAATACATTATGCATGTTTCACAGACAACTGACACCTTTATGATTGAGCCCACGATAGGTGAGCATACAATCAGAAGATGTACATAATCTAAAAGGAAATACATAGTACAATTCCCACATTATCATTTATTTGAGAAGATGTCTAAAATTTAGAATTTAAAAGTAACATAAATACAAATAAATTTATTTAAATTTATTCTCACACAATGAGGGAGAGTGAATTTGACAACCTTAATTGCACATGTAAGGAGAATAATCACAGCAAAATATGTATGAAATAATTCTCTTAATGTTAACAATTCAAAATAATTCATAAAATGTTTCCAGAAATAGACATTAATGGCCATCCCTTTCCTTCCTTTTTATTGCAAATCTATGGGCTCAAAACTTATGAGGCATTATGGTCTAAAACGAAGTATTCTTCCTTTTTATGAAAAAGAATTCTGTAAGCTCTTTTTTTTTGTAACCCAATTTAGCAGGCCCAGCAAGTTTTCGAAAAACAATTAGAACGCAGGCCGAAAAAGTAAACCAGAAGGGTCCAAAAAGCATAGACCCATTGAGCAAACCTAGCTTTTTTTTTTGAAATAATTCAACACGCCCGATTCTCCGGCCCAAATAGCATCCTTTTTTTGTTAATGCCAGATTCTTTGTTTTTTAAATGGCCCATTCATAAGGCCTTAAAGGCCAGCAGCCCAGAAAAATTTACAGGCCCAACAATAAAAATGTAGCCCAAATTCTTAAATCACAAAACGAGCCCAAAACTGGAAGCCCGAAAGCCCATTTTTAATGCCGAAAGAACACCATCGGCCTAAAAGGGGAGCTGGTGCAAAACCCCTTTTAATTCCAAATCTGTAGGCCTTGTTCTTTTCGGCCAAGAAATTTTTTTATAAACCCAAAACATGTTTGGTCCAAAACGCAAGACATGTCCAAAATGCAAGCTTCTTCCCCTCCCTTTTTTTAAACTTGGCCCAAAACATGTTGGCCCTTTTTTTGGTAATAAAAATATTGACACAAACTCATGAACTGTGGTTTCACATGCTCGTCATAAAGTTGTTCCGTGCAAAAATTCCAAGGCAACGTCCAAAAGATTCCCATGTCCCAAAAAATCCAAAAAATCATAAACATAAAGGATATGGCAATTGTGATTTGAATTTCCTTTTTTTGTTAATAGCCCCAAAGATCAAGGAACCACTTTGATATGCAGTTGGAGAAACTAAAGGGACCGCTATCTGCACGATTCTTCCGGAATTTGAGCCCAAAAAAAAAACCGGATCCAATCGTGGGTGGAGCAAACAAAATCGACGCATGGCGCATATGATACACGTACGAAACAAAATCATTGGATTTTTTTTTTGAAGATTTCGTTTTCTTCCCAGCGCCGGCAGTGAGTTTTCCGGCGACGGTGAGCTCAAAAACCACGATTTTAACGACAGAGAACATGGAAAATAATTTCTTTGCATCTTCTACCCCATAAATCCATGTGTCAATACAACAAACAACAATTAAACTTTCGAAAATAAGGTGAAAACAAGATTTCGAAAATCAAACGTTTCGTTTCCGGTGAGATGCCATGAATTCCGGCGAAAGAGCTTGAAGTTCTCAACGGAAAACAGCCAGATTCATACGCATATATATATACAGATCCACACACCGGAGCAAACATAATCACAGTTTCAAAGAATCTAAACTGATCAGAATTGCGAATCTAAATTGTTGCACAAAATCAGTTTCAAAGAATGCGCGCAAATGAAAAGAAAAGGAGAAAGCTTTCAAAATTTGGGAAAGATTTTCTAATTTCAAATTCCAAAGGAAGCAGAGCATATGATCCGTAAGACTAAATTATGCAATATTCCAAACAGTGACCGACTCAGGAGTGTAAATTATTTTCTGAGTAGATAAGTGAGGCTTATTTTTAATATATTTTGAGAAGAATTTGAGTAAAAATTCAGTGGGTTCAATATTAACAAATGAGTGGGTGCAAAATAAATCACATAATACTAATATATACCACAGGGTATCTGAAAGCAATAAAAGATCATTCCACAACCATTCACGCGTAGAAGGAGTAGGACTTCCATATACTGCAGTGAAGGAATAAGAACTAGCACCAGCAGAGTCAGCTACATGCACGTGCATGAATTGCTTATGATTATGGACAATGGTAATATTAACTTCATCTTTCCAGAGAAGCCAAATCCCACCAGAGAATCCAGAAGCTTCAATCCTATGAGAATTGGGATAGTTAATCTTCCTTACAATTTTATCGGCTTGCTTCCCTGATATACGAGGTTCAACAAGAGCAACGATATGAGGTCTGTAGCTTCCTAACAGAGATCGTAAAACATTATTGAAAGAGGTAGAAGCTGCCCCCTGACAATTCCACACAAAGATAGAGTGATTCATAATACTGGGCAAAGGCTAGTGATCTCTCTCAGATTGGTCTGAGGTCGTGTCATCTTCAAAGGCAAGTTCGTTAGCTTCTGAAAATGGCGCCTCATCATCCGAGTCGATGGAACGCCCCAAAGCATTAGAAATTGCTTTTGATAATTCTTCAGATGGCAGCCCAAGAGCATCTAACGTCTTCAGCTTGGAGGCCTTGAATTTTGTTTTGGGCTTTAAATGAAGAGATTTATTAGGTTTGGATCTGTCAGGAGGCTTGGGGGGAGTGACTATTCGGCCATCCATGGATAAAACATTGGGCCGCTGAGGATACGGCCCAATAACCACACTAGGCTCATCGCCATTTCCAACTGAGGGTGACAAAACGACGGCTGTATGGGCAGGACCTAAGGACGTTGATTGGATAGCCTCCTTGTACGCTGGAGAGGAGAAAATCGAAGAAGTGGCGGCAGCAGAAGCTTTCGGCTTGGGTGTACTTGCATATGAGACA
>JANTPZ010011097.1:0-10184 GCA_025593235.1 Vachellia pachyceras | reverse complement strand
TTGATTATAGAGGCGGCAATTTCGAGTATATGCCGTTCGGTGCCGGAAGGAGGATATGCCCTGGAGTCTCATTTGCCACGGCAGTTTTAGATGTAACTGTTGCAAATCTGCTTTATCATTTTGATTGGAAGCTTCCTGATGGGAAAAAGAATGAAGACTTGGATATGACTGAGCTCTTCCTTTCTGCAGTGAGAAGAAAACATAATCTGTGTTTAATTCCCACTGCATATCGCCCTTAGCTTAATCTCTTGTTTACATGTAGCACATGTGTGTGCCAATTAATAATAAAGAGGTTGTTTGGCCTCTCAGTTGCTATTTTCTGAAATAATGATGGAGAACGGGAAAGGATGTATCGTAGAGAGGGTGGTGTACTCAATGCATTTTGCTATGTTCTATTAGATAATGTTAAATGTCTGGTTTTATGAGGTTTTTGCTCTTGCTCACCTTTTTTATGATCTTATCAAGTCCCTTTAACTTAACACATGGTAAATTTTTATTTTAATTCCTTAATTTTATGATAGTATTCTCAATACTCTAACCCCAACCCCATTAACGAAAAAAATATTGACATTAAAATTTTAAATGTTAACAAAAAATTCTCAAAAGCTAATATATTAAGTGTAATTGTTAAAAATAATAATGATTGGTACATTAAATTATCATTCGAGAAAAACCGTGTTAAGATTAGAGGATTGAGAAGATATTTTATTAAATTAAGAGATGAAGTTAAAAACTACATAGGACTAAACAAAGAGTATAAGCACATTTATTCCACTTACCAAGAAATATTATAACCCTAAATTTTATGGTTAACCCATTAAGTTTGAGATTCAAATTATAAAATATTATTTTAATTAATTTAATATAATAAATTCATTGGTTTATTTTTTTATATTTAATTTCTCATTAGAAGTTGTTCTTATTATTATTATTATTATTATTATTATTAAGTTTCATTCATATATACATAGTAGATGGAACAAATGAAGTAGACCTTATATCTTAATGTTATAAAAGCTATTCATATAAGTTTAGATAAATTTTTTTTCACATACTTATTTCAAATATTATAAATTACATTGCAAAGGTAATTTCAACCTCAATCCAAACATGTCAACGTAGAGTGAAGTCCGGAAGTCGAAACCGGCCAGTTCGAGTTCCTTCAAACACAATACAACAGACATATATTGAAAACAATTGAGAGAGTTCACGTTTTCAAGAGATAAATGAAGCGAAGTGATTTTTCATGGGTTTCGTGGTTGTGGGCCTCTTGAGAAAAACATTAAATACATTTTTATTAAAATATATCAGGACTGTTATCACAAGCTTTCTTAGGATAGATATTTGTTTGGCTGTAATATGATAAATAATATTGATTTTAGGGTAAATGTGTAAATTTAGCAACGAAGATATTAGCAATAAGAATGCAGCACAATTAATTTTTTTAAGGATGCAAATTTAGAAATAATAAAATAATAATAATGGTACAAATTGAGCAAACTACTACTATTTACTTTTTTAGTGTTTAGGGTTTTGTTTTGAGATCATTTAGTTAATCAAAACTACTAATATTTGATTAATTCATTCATAAAAGTTGCCCTAAATAATTTTATCTTTCTAATAGTAATAAAAACTACTCATTTTTGTTTAATTTTTTATTTCTTACTCCTTTTTGCTTAACTTATTTTTCTCTTTCATTCTAAAAAATAAGCAAAAATAAGTAGTAAATCATGCTAGTTGATTAATGAAGTTAGGAGTAGTTAACTACATTGCTTGATTTATACCCTTATTTAATTAATTATTGCAAAATTTGCACACTTAAAAAGTCAATTATGCTAGGTGCTTGGCTAGAAAAAATGACTTGTGTTTAGTTCCTATCCCATATTGCCATTAGCTTTATGACCTCAGTGAATGAGACATTATTTGATAAACACTAGAGATCTATCTAATAATAGAGGATCTCGTTATTGTCATTAGTTCCTATCCCATATTGTAAAATAATTATTGAACTCCACTTTTATGTCATCTTAGTAAATAATAGAGGTTATATGGCCTCTTTATTAATTTGTAGCTAGGTGATGTATCTCTATTTTATATGAATAAATGTACCTAATATTGATAATATGGTACCTTATTTGGGCTTAAAATGTGTTAATTGGAGGTTAATTTTATTTATGAATGATTATAGAAATTAATTGCTAATCTGAAATTTTGCTATCATTCCTTGAAATCCCCTTAATGCTTATCATTTTAATTACACAATATTACTTTATATTTGGTTTATTGCAGGATATTTTGAAATGAAAAAAAAATTCAAGGGACTAAAGCTTCATGAGTGGGCCACCTGGAGAGCATTCACTCACACACCAAAAAAGCCCACACAACCTTTATTAATATCCTCATTCACGCATTGGACCTTCAGATTACTTGGGCTACCACTATCTCAATTGCTTGCACACAACAAAACCCAATTAATCCATCCAGGGATTCAATTATTCAACCATTCCATCCAATGAAGGGGAGGCTTTCGCTGAGGGGGGCCCCATTTCCACACACCTCCACGCCACCTCTTGAGGACGCCTCCATTCACCTCGCTCGCACGCACCCCACCTCGTCCAGACACACAGCAGCGCCGCTTGATTCATTCCTTCTTCCATTCAAGCGCCGACACCCATTCAGTCATTCCAGGCCACTATCCATTATCCACCTCCAGGATCCAAGCATGCCACTATCTCCATTCATCAATTCAGCGCCTCCTGGATCTTCAATCGACAAGATTCCCTCATCCATTCCCAATTCATTCACGACGCCACCTGGAGGAGAAGAAGCGGCGCTGTTTTTCCCCATTCATTCATCATTTATCACAGCCTCCATCTTCTCCATTTTTTTTTCATTTCGCTATTTCCACCCATTTCATTCCATCTCCGCATCATCCATCAGCATTTTTCAGATCTAGTTCTCATGGCTCTTAGAGGACTTGAGGCTTGGTATAGTCGTTCTCCTGTCAAGGGCACCTGATCAATCTACTCCTTGATGATTTGATGAAGCTTTTCAGAGTTCTTGAGCTAAGAGGGAAGTTTGGTTGTTCCTAATTTTAGTATCCACTCTTTATATATTTTGATTATAATTGCTAGGTGTCTAGAACTGTGATTCATATATATATATTTGAGGATTATTCTAGTATGTGTAATCTGGATAGTAATACTTGCATTGGAGTTGCACTTAATGAATTGTTAATTATCTTGTGGATCTATTTTTCACTATAGTTGATAATTCGTGTTCTTGAAGCTCTCGATTTAATTGAAAGTGAGAGGACCTTTGTGAATCTAATGTGAGCTAGCCTCTTAAGACATCTCTAGTGAACTAAAGAAACCTAGGTGACTAGGTAAATTTTACTAGTTAGGTGCAATTGAACTTAATTAATTGGAATTAGGAAGATTGGTTAAGTCATTCATCAAGGAGATTCACTTCATCTATTATCCATTCCATTATAAAAAAATAAAAAAAATTAGAAATAGTAGCCATTTAGTCTAATTAGATAGATAATGCATGTTTCGCATACTTTTCGGTTAATTTGTTATTTATTCTAGATTATTTAGTAATTCAATATAGGCTCCGCGTAGAGATCAACCTAGGTTAGTGCCATTATATTACATTTAACTTAGTTTCATTTGATAGTCCCATGACAAGGCTATATCACTAAGATCAAAATTACGTTCGTTTGCTTATTAGATCCGATTCTCAAATCAAATCTTAACATGGTTAATTTTTATCATTGTTGGAATTTTGAAATTTACTCCATGTGTGAATTTTTGTTTTTAGGAAAAAAATCCATGTGCTAAGATTTAATTGGAGAATTGGACCTAATAGACATAAACAGCTGGACCTAATTTTTTGTCTTTTTCCCCCTGAAATAATGATGGAGAAGTGGAAAAATGTGTTTGTTTGTCGTAGTGTTTCCAAAAGTCAAACATACGTTCAACAGTGTTTTTTCTCAAAACAAGATAAAAATGGGTCTGTTTAGATAGCCCGTTGGGAAAACAGACACAGATTCTGAGGTAGTTTGTGTGAGAGGAATTTTATCTCGGTAAGCGCACCCGTTGGTAAAACGATCTTACCAAACACAGCTAATCTCCTTTACATATTTACCTTGACTTACATAAAAGTACTTCTCTACCACTTTCTCCGACCAGCACAAAATATCATAGGCGGTTATTTTTTTTTTTCGGTGAAATCATAGACGGTTATTTGCTCAATGCGTTGTACTGCGCTGTGTTAGATTGTGTTAAGTATCTATTTCTACAAGCCAAGGCTTTTACTGTACATCTTTTTTATGATATTCTTATTTAACATTATACCCTAACACTATTTTCATATTTTGCTCACAGAAAATTCCATCTAAAAAATAATAAGACTATGTGCACTATTTTATGAATAAAAACGAATGAAGAAAATCAATTCAATCTTTTACCGTACAACTCACTCTGATTTAGGTGCTGGTACGTCTTGTATTGAAAAAATCCTCTTGGAGGCTCTCGTTAAGAAAGCTAAAAAATATGAACATTTCACATCTTCCCTTTTAAAAGTATATTTTTTTAAAAAAATTATTTTAGCGCATATAAAAAATAAAATAAAGATAATATAAAGTAAATGTTTTTAATTAATTTATTTAATTTTCTTAATCTCTTCAAAAAGTTAGTTGAATGGTTTTATATTAGGGATTGCAAATAATATAGATTGGGTCACAGGAAATTTGCATTATAATATAATATTATACAGCCTTGTTAGTTCCGCGGTAGCAAATGTATTAATGTAATTAGTGGATATCGTGCATGGAAATAAACAATAGATGCAAGATGTAATATAAAACACAACCATATGATTCTTTGGATCTGACTTTTCCCCCAATCAAATTCAAAGTATTTGCGTAAAGTCAAGATTCATTGTCTCATTTTGCAATATTCAATCCTCAATATTTAATACAATATTTTGGTCTGCATACAGAATATTTCACGCAGTCATTTTTTATAACATTACGTAATTTAATTTTGAGACAGTACTCCAATCAATAGGATTTTTTATCTTTTTTTTTTTGCTTTCAAATTTGAATTACTCAGGCTTTAAATTTCCATCCAGCTATTTATGATTATTTGGTAGGGTTGTGCTAAAAAAGAAAAATTGGTGGACTAGGTTACTCATTCCATTCCAATCCGTTAAAAACATCTCCGATGAATAATCAGAAGAGACTAGAAGCTTGTTTGGTTACCATTTTTAGAATCTATATTTGGTTTCAAAACCTAAGTTTTATCCCAAAATCTAGGTTTTGTCAAAGTACTTACATTTTTTAGAAAAACTATTTTGGATACAAATCTCAGTTTAAAAATTAAGTTTTGAAAAAGATATTTTCTTATCAAATTACACTTTCTCTTCTAACACATTTTCTCTTTACTACTTTTTCTTTTCCATCTTCTACCTACTTTTTTTCTCGAACTCCGTAAAAGCCAATAATTTTCCAGACACAATCTTTTAAAACCTAGGCTTTGCTTCGAAATCAGTAAAATATATTCTAAAAAAAACCTAGGTTTTAGGTTTCAGATTCACTCTTCAACTAGATGGTTTAGCCTACCCCCCCAAAGGAAGCTCTTTTTAAAAGAATGAAAGTGCTCAAAAAATCCAAGAATATTTTTTAATCCAATGAAAGTCCTTAAAAGAATACCGTTTATACTCCCTCTGATCCTGTGTTATACTAATTTGTCGACAATCAAACTCCACTTACTTAAAGTCAAGAAGAAGGACCATTATTTCAACCTAAAAGGGAAAACTAAGATCTAATTCCAGCAATAGGTGGGTGCAAGGCATAAACCAGGGCACTAGTCAGATTAGAACAGTGAGATTAGCTTGTTGGTGGTGGTTTTGTTACTGGATTATGAATGAGTAAATCTAGGAATGCATTATCTGATATTTTTTATTTTTTATTTGCTAAGCACATGTAGGTATCCGTCTAATGTCGGAACACTAAATGTGGGTATATTTTTTAAAAGGATTTATACATTGGTTTGTCATATAACGAGAGACTAACTCTTTCAAATGGTGGTAGATCCTTTTAATTTGTTAACATGTCTTCCAAGATCTTACGCTGGGGATTGGCTCAGGCAAAAATCCTTTGCAAATGAACCCTATGAAGAATATGAGCCCACTTTCCAAATTTTTTCTGTGGGCTATTTTTTTGCCATGGCATTAGTTGGGCCCATATTATAAGACCCAATGGATGTACCTCTCAGATCGTGGCAATTTTTTTTTTACAAAAAATAATATAGAGATCCCTATAATTTTCCTTCATTTTTAATTTAGGCTTTACAGTACATATTTTTTTCTTTTCATCAAGTCATCTTCAAAATTTCTCTAATTTAGTTGATGGCATTTGGTTCAATTTGTTAGAGATAGGAAAACAAATTACCTGGCAGTCAAGTTTCTTTAGCATAGACATATACAGTAGGTCCTTTTTTGATTGATTTAATTTTATTTAAAAAAAGCGGGATTTTTTTGTTTTCCGTCCGGTTCACCAGAGCTTTGTTCCGACTAATCCGGACCGGACCCGCGTCGCGCACTTGAAAATTGTGGGTGAGTCTTCCAACGTTGGCTACTGCATACACCAGGACTCGAACTCGAGACCTTGCTTAAGTTGGAACAAGCCGCTTACCACTTGATCCAACCAATCGTTGATAAAAAAAATAAGGTCCTAAAAAAATTGGAATTCAATGGTTTTCTTTAGTCAATAATCACAATAAGGTCTCAAATAAAAAAAATAATATCTGACAAATCTCAAGCATTTCTCAATAACTTCCAAAGACTTGTATAAGTGAAAGTGGATCTTTAAAACTTTTTAGATATTATTTCTTTTGGTTAGAACATAACTGTGGTTCACCATTATTATAGTGACTGATTCTCATGGGGTAACATGCAAAAACACTAAATTAAATCTAAATTTATTTGAAACGTACTTTTTAATTTTATGTTTGTCGAAGCTCCTCGAAAATAGTTTACTCTTAAACTAATTCTATAGAAATAAAAATAGTGCCTGAACTTATTGATGGTCAAATTTGGTGTACTGAATTGATTATTTTTACAGTAAGAAGAATGTTGTAAACATTGATTGAATATAATCGGAAATCTGGGTAGGCTTGTTTCAGTTTTTGAATTAGTTAGTTAATTTGGTTAGTCAAGTTTAATCATTTCAAATGTTCTTTTAAAACATGAAAATAATGAATTAGTTGTACGAATTTCCTTAATCTTCCCAAATGTATTGAATTAAGTTGATTTTTTTAAGATTGGGGTAGGAGCGTATTTTGTTTAACAGACTTTCTTAAAATACTAATTATTTCAAAGAACCATGAACTAAAATTCATATTGGAATTAAAAAAACCAAACGATCCTTCATATTTTACTTGGTCCGTTGACACCTACCTATAGTAACGACAACAACTACTAAACTAAAGCTTGCTTTGTGATTTTGATTCGATTATAAAAATTATTTAAATATATTTGAGACTATCCAATTCAAAATCATGAAAAGGCTAAATGCATAATTTTTAGCCACTGCCCATGGTCAAAGTCAAAACGATTACTAAATGTATAATAAGTATTATTTTAGCAATTGATATATAAATGTTAAAACTGTGTTACAAGCTAACCTATCTATAAAATAAAGACCACAAATCCGAAGACATATCTTAAAGACATCATCACATCTTGATTATCGTATTATTTAATAACATCAGCTAGTGGCTACCTAGGAGACAATCAAACTCCAACTCTACTTTAAGTTTTAACCAATTTTTTCCTTTCAACATATTAAGACTTAATGCCATCTATATATAGCAAAGTTGGCTTTTTTAAAATTCATTTGTAAATCATTTGGATTGAAACTTCCTTTTGAGGTAAACCCTCTTAACCATAAAATTACTAAAAAATTTTAAGGAAGAGATTTAATTACCGTAAAGTTTAATAACAACAGCGGTGTGAGGAGTATTCAAGAACAAATTATAATGTAGGAAATAACAACGGGCTTTTGCTTCCCACCCGTGATTACAACTTTTTGATAATCAATTCCCTTCATTGAAACCCATTGCAATTTCTTTAAAAAAAAATGTATATTTGAGATACTAGCTCGAACATTTTCAAACAAGTTATATTAGATTTGGGGCTTGTTTGGAAGCTATTCATAAAACCTAGGTTTGGTTTCAAAAACATAGATTTTGTCCAAGTATAAAAATTTTTCAGAAAAGCTATTTTGGTTACAAAAATTTGGTTTGAAACCTAGATTTTCATTTTCCTACTTTTTCTTCTTTCCTATTTACTACCTTTTTTCTTCCTTCTCTTTCCTCTTCCAAATTTTTCCTTCTTTCTCTTTCATACCTTTTCTTTCTTCTCATTCCTCTTTCCCACTTTTCATTATTCCTCTTTCCTTTTTCCTACCTACTTTTTCATCAAAATTTGTAAAAGTTAATAACTTCATAAACATAAATTACTGTTCAAAACCTAGGTTTTGCTTCGGAATCTGTAAAAGCTATTTCTCAAAATTTATTTCCCAAAACTTAAATTTTGCCTCGAAATCTGTAAAAACTATTTTCAAAAGAGCTTTCAAATATGGCCTTAAACTTTATAAAGTTGATTTTTTTTTAAGGTTGGGGTAGGAGAGTATTTTGTTTAACAGACTTTCTTAAAATATTAATTATGTCAAAAAACCAAGAACTGAAATTTAGATTGGACTATTCGTTCGTTGACACCTCCCTATAGCTACGACAACACCTTACTAAATTAAAGCTTGCTTTGAGATTTTTTTTGATTATTTTATAAAAATTATTTAAATATATTTGAGAATATCCAATTCACAATCATGACAAGGCTAAATGTATAATTTTTAGAATACTAAATAATTTCTCTTTTAATCTTAGCTACAGCCAACGGTCAAAGTCATAACCACGACTAAATGTGTAATAAATATTATTTTAGCAATATATATGTTAAAACTGTCTTAAATCTGGGTAGCTTGTTTCAGTTTTTGAATTAGTTAATTAATTTGGTTAGTCAATCGAACATAAAAATAATGAATTGGCTGTATAAATTTCGTGATTTATTTGATTTTATCAAATTTGTTTTTGTCTGTCAATGAACACGGAAATATTATTTTCATAGCGGGAAAGCATGCTTTAGACACTTGTTGAGTCTAATCAAGGTTTTCAAATAATTTTTTCATATTCTTTATATAATTAGTCAAAATGAAGCTGCTCAGAGCCTCAAATGTTCCATTTAAAAAAAAATGAAATTAGGCAATTTGTTGCTTTAAGTAAGGCAAATTCTGTATCATATTACCTAGCCAAATTGGCTCATAGTATTGTAGGGAATTTTTGCATATTTGATCATCCACCTCCTCAGTGTTCAGAAGCGGTTGCTAATGAAGCAACTTAGTGATGGCCTGTTTGGTATTAATGAATTGGGATGTGTCAATATGAAAATTGAATTCATTCATTTCCATTTAGTGGGAAACCATACCTGGTCTTTTGTACTGTAACTTTGATTAATTGATATTTGGTTTCCATTAAAAAGAAACATGAGAATTGGTCTTTCATCATAAACGTCCAATAACTGTCAGCTTTCAAGAAAATACAAAATGTCAAAGATGAAAATAATCAAACTCTTCATAATTTAAGACCAACTCCCCCCCCCCCAAATAAAGAACATTTGAATAATTTACTTTTGTTCACATATTTTTTTTAACGACTAACTTGCAAATTAATTTCATGAAAGACCCATTTCAATTTCCCTCATTCCTTTTTGTTATCCCCTAAAAATAGCCTTTCCACTGGATCAATCATGACCTGATGGGATTTCTTAGACCTTTTTACTGTGAACTTGATAAAAAAGAAATTATAATATACAAACACTTCCTTTTCTTTCACCGAACGCAAGCACGCCTTCGACTATTACTAATTTAATTGCGCGTTATAGACGGCGTGACTTCATAGATGTGACACAAACAACAAAACACGTTATCATAAAAAAAATTATATAATTGATCAATATCTCGACTCAATTAGCATTGGTATTTTACTACCACAAGTTGCTGCAAGTATACTTTCCGTGGAACTCTCAGATCTCAAAGTATGCTCAATAATATATATATA